>CAJVQA010005859.1:0-15580 GCA_910591915.1 Cetraspora pellucida
CAGAGATAGTGTGGATTCAAGCAATATTACTTGATACTGTACTCAGAGTAATGGAGGTTTGAACAACATTAGATATTATTGTAGTTAGGATAGTAAAGGTTCAAACAACATTAAATAATACTGTGCTTGAGGTAGTAGAGACTGTGCAGAGGCAACTAGGAATATTGTTTATATGATTTTGTCATTTGTGCTTAAAACACTTGGGGCTTGTGTTTAGGCACTTGGATCTATGCAAAGGCACTTGGGATTTGTACAGGGATACTTGAAGTTTGTGCAGAGACACTTGAAGTTCATGTTGAGAATACTTAGAATTCTTGTGCTATAGCACTTGGCACAGTAATTTGATGCTAGAATATATAAAACTTGTATAGGGTACTTGGAGTTTGTAAGATAATAGTAACATCACAGATGTTACTCAGTGTTATATAGCTGTACTACATTTCTAATAGCCAATTAAGATTCTTTTATCTATTCTACTATATAATATAACTATCAACTAACTAATGACTAATAATAAATATAAAATACAATAATAAATATATATAATTACTAATACTACTATATAATATATTATGCTAAAATCTACTTTGTAACATTTTCTCTTCTTAAGAATTTTGTTCTACAAATTTCCATGACTTTTGTACCATTCTCAAAAGTTAATTAATTGATTAAACTTGGCTTCACTCATATTACTGATATGTTTTAAAGTCAGTTTCTTTGTTTGATATATTTGTTCATAGCCAATGGCTTTGAACAATTGATAGGTTCTAGTCCAGACCTTAATTCTACTTGTCTTTATGGACTTGTTATGATCTGGTTTTTCTAATAATAGAGCTCCTAGATGATAGCTATAAACTAAGCAATATATCTAGTTATAGTTAGATAGGCATGTGATCAACCAGTATTCCTTAGTAATTTTGGTATAACAGTTTTCCCATGATGTATTAATAGTCATTGGTATAGTAACTGAAAAAATCTGGTTTGATGTTGTGTTTAGTAGATCTATTTTTATTTTGGTCAACAGATCATCATTACAGGTTGTTAGTAATATGTATAAGGTTTCTATATTAAGAATAAAAGTAGTACTATTAGCTTTATATATAATAGTATCTGGGTGTTAAACCTGTTTATAGAGGTCTTGTAATTCAAGAGCTTTGTAGTAAATTTGCAAGGTAACCCATATTGGTAGGTTCTGTGATGGGTTTATTGTTGTTAAGGTTATTAGAGATTTAGTTCAAAAGTGTAGAGAAAATTAATGTTAAAGGAAGGCATTTCTTTGGCCTTTTTATATTTGTTAAAATTCTCTTTATGCTTCTATGCCAAGCAATCTTTAGCACAGTAATTTGTAATTCATTTAACCCATGCTGTTTCTTATTAATTTTGTTTAACCCATGCTGTTTTACATTTAATAGTAGCTAAATTTGTTTAATACATGCTTTTTTTTGTATTCTATTTATAACTACATTGTTTACAATAAATGTTAAACAATTCTTTGTTCTAAAAATTAACAAAATTTGTATTGTTACATGTTTATTCTATTCTAATTTTGTAATTATAGTGTTCTTTGTGTCTTCCTCTTCTTAAAAAGTAAGGTCTCTGAACCTTATTTACTAATTTGTCTAAAATTAGCAATTTTATTCTGGGTGGTTCATCTATTTCTAAATTTAGCAATCACATTGTTTCTGTTATAATTATTCTTTGTTTATCAATAAAATTCTAATTTTCTGTTATATCTGTTTTTGTTATTTATTTCATCTAATTTTTCCTATATTTTGGTCTACAAAACTTTTTATCTTTTTTTCTTTTTCTACTAGTTTTCTTGTTGAAAAACCTTTCTTGTTAATAAACTTGTCATTTTATCTGTTGTTTTTCACTAAGATGTATATACTTTTCAGACTGTAAGCTTGTCCTGCCTAATATTAAGGCACTTCAGGATAAAGTTAGTTGTCTATCTGAGTAAGCTAGGCAGATAATCTGTTTTGGCCTCAGTAAACAATTTTTCTTTTGTTATTCTCTTTTCTTTTCTTGCAGTTAGATAGTGGCCCACACTTAACTGTTTTTAATATTTTTCTTTTTATTGTTTTAAGTATACTATTTAGAATATATATTCTAACTTTTTGCTTTATAGATGTCTTGCCAAAGCAAAAATCAAGCAATTTCTATTTATTTGTCCTCTCTCCAAAATCAAGTTGCAAATTTGGAGGCTGAAGCAAGTAAAAAGGCTTCTCTGAATTTCAAGATGATTCAACAAGAATGGCAATAAAGTACTATCTACAAGCAGGTAGTTACAAAAAGAAATTTGCTACAAGTTTAGATTGCAAATTTAGAAGATAAGATTTGGAAATTGCAAAGAAGATTGAGAGGAAAAAAAGGCTAAAGATATTTTTGTAATATTTTATAAATAGTAATAATAATATTAATAATAAAATTCTATATTAAATGTAATTGATTTTTTTTTTTGTACTAAGTTTTTATAATTAATAAAATGATAATTAATAAATAATAAGTAAATAAGCAATGTTTATAAAAGTAATAAAAAAAATATTAGATTTTATAAGGCACAGTTTCAATAACAATTTGTGGTTCTCAATTTTGTTGTTCATGATATTGTTCTAAATGATCACTATTATAGTATTTTTGTAAAATTTGTCCCTTGTTGTTGCAAAGTTGATAAGTACTATTTTCTAATTTAGCATAGATAGTAAATGGTCCAGTTCTTTTATCTTCAAACTTTGCAGAGCATAAGGCTTCTATATTCTTTTGTTGAATTAGAACTTTATCTTCAACTTCAAATTCTTCTGATTTTAGTCTTCTGTTATGTCTTTCTTTTTGTTTTTCTTGTGATGCTTCTGTATTTTATTTGGCTTCTTCTTGTGCTTCTGGTAGTTTGTCTATTAAATTAAAAGCTTGTGACAAAATACTGTTTTCTAAGTTTATTTTTGCATTAGTTTCTTTTATTAACAGAATTAATTCTATTGGTAATACAGCTTGTCTTTTATAAGTTAGCTAAAAGATATATATTCAGTAGTAGCATGCTTCTTAGTTTGATAAGCAAAAAGTATAGCAAGAAAATTTATATTCTAATCTTCATTGGTTCCTACTTTTGCTAATGATTCATACAATGTTCTGTTTAGTCTTTTTACTATACCATTTGTCTGTAAATAATATGAAGATGAAAACTTATGTTTTATAAGAAAGTTTTTACATAGAACTTGAATTATTTTATTTCGAAAGTTAGGTCTTTAGTTTGAAAGAATAATCTTGGATATTTCATATCTGCAAACTATTTCTGTAAAGATAAATTTTGCAAGAGTTAAAGCACTTGCATCTGGCATAGCTTGAGCTTCTGGCCATCAAATTAAATAGTCTGTTGCAACAATAATGTATCTATTATTGTAGATAGTAAAAGGTAAAGGTTCTACTAAGTCAATTTCAATTCTTTCAAAGGCTTGTTCTATCTTTATAGTGTGTAAAGGTTCTTTTCTTTTAGCTTTGTCTCTTCTTTGGCATTGGTCACAAGTCTTAATATATTCTTTAATATCTCTATACATTTGATCCCAATAATATCTTTCTAAGATCTTATAATACATGACATCTATTTCTAAATGTTTTGTAGTAAGATGACTATGCATCATATATATAATAAGATCTATTTCTGTCTATTTAATAACTCTAAATAGTTTGTCTATGGATTTCATGTTCTTTTTATACAAAAGTTCATTTTGATTGATAAGTTGTTTCTATTGATAAGTAGTAAAGTCCAAAAGTATAGTGTTAGAATTTAAATAATTAAATTGATTGTGATATTGATCTAAGTTTATTATTTAAAATTTTTATATTAAAGTCTCTAGAAGGCATTCACATTAGAGTAAATTCTATCTGGTTTATGAATAATTGTAAAGTTATAAGATTAAAGTTTCAAAATCTAGCATCTGATATATCTTTTGGATACTACAGTTTTAAGTCATTTTAATGCTAAGTAATTAGTTATTAAGGTAAATTCTGTAGCTTCTAAATAACTATGAAAATGTTCAATAAACTATACTATTATAGCACATTCTAATTCTGTAGCAAAATAATTTTGCTCTTGGAATAACAAACTTTTACTAGCATAAGCAATAAGATGTTCTCTACTATTTCTATCTTTTTGGCTTAATGTAGCTTCAAAGCTATGATATAAAGCATCTGTAACAAGTATAAATCTCTTGCTAAAATCAGAATAAGCTAGTATAGATGCAGTAACAAGCTTTTCTTTAAGTAATTCAAATGCTTGTTTTTGTTTACTTTCCTAATGATAAGGTTCATCTTTATGTAAAAGTTTGTTAAACAGTTGGGCTTTTGCTAAAAAGTTTCGAATAGATTGTTTATAGTATCCAGCTAAACCAAAAAAAGATCTTAATTTAGTAGTGTTTTTAGAAGATTGAATCTTTTGTATCATATTAATTTTTGCAAGGTCTAGGGCTATTCCTTTTGAGCTAATAGTATGTCCTAAAAAGAGTAATAATTTCATCCAAAAGTTGCACTTGTCAAGGTTGAGCTTTAATCCAGCTTTTCTAATTTTCTAAAACATTATTTTTAAATATTTTTAAATAATTCTTAAATGTTTTTGAGTATACATTAGTGTTATTAAGATAGACAACAACAAATTTCTATGCTATTTCTTTATATACTCTGTTCATAAGTCATTGGAATGTTGCTGGTGCATTGCACAATCCAAATAGCATTATACAGTATTAAATTCATAAGTACCATATTTTGTAATAAATGCAGTCTTTTTTCTATCTTTTGAATCTATTATAACTTGCTAGTAACTACTAGCTAAGTTTAAAGTTAAGAACCATTGTGATCCAGATAATGCATTTAACATTTTTTATATTCTTGGTAAGAGATAGGTATCCTTTTTAGTGACATTGTTAAGTCTTCTATAATCTATACAAAATCTTAACTTTCTATTCTTCTTCCATACTAGAACAACAAGTGATGCCAAGGGCTTTTTGATAGTTGAATTATGTTGCTTTTTAGCATTTGTTCAATTTCTTCTTTGATAAAGTTCTGTTCATCAGGTAGCATGTTGTAAGAGCATAGTTTAACAGATAGTATATCTTCTATATAGATATAATGTTTAACTTTATCTGTTCTGCTAAGTTCTGTAATATCTTTGGCAAATAAATCAGCAAATTTTTCTAACAAGTTTTTGAACAATCATTCTTGTTCTTTAGTAAGTAGTTCTTTATTTACAGTATCTGTTTTCTCTAAGACATGTTCTTCATATGGTATTAGAGTATTTATTGTATATATATGATTTTCTTTTAATGCATTTCTTTGCAAGACCTGTTACAAGACCTCTTCTTCTGTTGGTAATTCTTCCTTAAGTGGTAATTCTTTAATTTCTTCTAAGTCTTTTGGGTCTTTTGGGTCTTCTAAATCTTTTAATCTTCTGGGCCAAATAGTTTTTGATCTTGCCTAGGATGATTCAAAAATTTTGGAATGCAAAAGCCAAATAAGAATAATAATTTGCTTATTTTTGGTGATGAGTTATTTGATCTTAGAAAAATTCTAACATTTTTTCAAAATTATTCTTTAGATGTTGAATTCTAGCTTCCAATCTAGCAATGATTTGGTCTTTTTCATTCTCTTTTTTATTTTTCTTTTCTTAAAAATAGTGTTCTCACTTATTTCTGTAGGTTCTACAGTAGTTTCTTCTGGTAACTCTGCTATTTCTATAATGTTTTCTTCTTCTGGAATAGTTTCTTTAGCAAAAGTTAGCTTGTTTAACTCTTGGTAACATTTATTACAATATTTTTAATGTTCTTCTAATTCTGTATATTGTTTAGCAAAAAGACATTCATGACAAAAAGCTACTATTTCTTCAAAATTCTTTCTTAAGTTTTCTACTGCTTTTCAAATGTCAAAGTTTGAATGAGCAGTATTAAAAGATTTATCTAACATCTGTTGTAAGGTGGCTTTTTCTTTCTTAGTAAAGTTTACTTGTTCTGTTCGAAGTAAGATAGTAATTTTATCAGATATTTATTCATAACTATATTTATTATAGTCTTGTTCTTCCATGGCTTTCTCTATAATCTGAGTGTTTTCTTCTAATAAGACTTTAGCAAGTCAATAGATTCTAACTTGGTTCAAGTCATACTGACTTTCAGCACTCTTGTTAGACTTAGTATAGTGTTTAATTCTATTCCAAATTTCATAATTTGGGTTATATTGCAAATCTGAGCTAACTTTATAAGTGTACATATGTTTTAATTCACAGAATTATAGGTCTTCTTACATACTTTCTAAGTAATGCATTCTTGATCAAGGTTTCTGAATATTATATACTTTATATTGAACAAGGTTCCTCTTCCTAATCCTATTGTATAATATTCATAAGTTTCTGATTTATTTGGATCAAGGCCTTCATAATAGGTCTTGTAGCAAGCAGTACAAGCAAGTTGAGTCTTTAGTTTGTATAGTTTTTCTAGTTGTTGTGAGGTAAAGCAAAGACAACAATAGTGGGTTCTTCTTTTGCTATAGTAGGATTGTCTTTCTTGTTCTACCAAGTCTTAATTACATTTACATTTATAAGTTAGGTTATCTAATTTCAATTAAGCAACAGAGCAGTTTATTTATATATGGCTATATTCATTACAGCCATAGCATTGGTTTTCTGAACAGTTTTTGAATAGGTGAGTAGTTTGTTTGCAATTCTTGCAAGCCAATTGTCTTTTTGGTCTGTTGGGACAGTTAGTAGATTAGTAATCATATCTGTTGCAATGTTGGCATCTATTTTTAGAACAGTTTCTATATAGATAAGTAGTCTTGTTGCAGATATAACATGCAGAGTAGTTCTTTCTTCAAGAGTATATAGTCTATTCTTTATTATAATCTTCTTTTTCAGAAGTTACAGAAAAGGCATAGGCTTCATAGAAAGTTAAATATTCCTGCTTGTACAGTTCAAAATCTTCTGAAGTAGTACAAGTAGGTGTTTTTCTCAAGATTGGTTATGCTTATAGGATGTATCAAGAACAATTTTTTTTTCTTTTCAATAAATAGTATATTGGGAAGTTTTCTAGTTATAGTTAGCTTCTACTTTCTTTAACCAATTATTTCCTAATAGAAGTGAATAAGAAGTAGCAGATACAACTTTCATATCTAAAGGAATAAGTCATCTTTGAACTCTAATAAGTAGGTTTCTAATAATTCCTAATAGTCTAAAGATAGTTCTAGTAGTAGCAACAATAATGCTTTTAGATGGTTCTTCTATTTTTAATTCTAATTCTTTTACTGTCTAGTGGGAAATCATACTAACAGAAGCTTTACTATTAATAATAGCAAGATAGGTTTAGTCTTGAATGTCAATATAACATTTAACAGAAGTGATAATAGGAGTGTAATGTGGTTTGGTAATTTCTTGATTCTCTGCTATAATGTAAGCAGTAAGAGCAGCCTTAATAGAATAGTTGTCTAACAATCTTTTCCAATTGTTAGTGTTTAAAGTAGCTTGTATTTTAGCTATATTTATATTTCAATAGTAAGATAAAGATGAGTGATTAAATCTTGGTTCCTATTATTTTTAGCTTCTGTCTTTAGATCTGTTTCTTTCTGAATAATTTCTGTTTCTGAATCTGCTTCTGCTTCTGTCTCTTTGATAATTATTTCTTTAATTGTTGTAGTTTTTTCTGTTATTATGATTATTATTGTTATTTTTGCTTCTTTCAAAGTTTCTGTTTCTTTGGCTTTCATTTTGTCTCTTTTTACAATTTGCCATGAAATGTTCAAGATTACTACAGTAATAGCAAAGAGCTCTGTTTTGTGCAAAGTTAAGTCTAGGGTTATTTTCTTTTTCTGCAGTATAGGCTATATAAGGTTGTGAAGTTTGTTAAGCTTGTGATGTTGGTTAAGGTTGGGTCATAACTGAGTTGATATATAGTTGGATTAGTTGCTTGGTAATGTCATTAACACCAGCTTTTTCTGAAGTAGCCATTACTTTTCCTAGTTCCCAATGTTTTGCTTTTTCAATAGCAGTGGCTAAGTCCTCAGAAATTGGTGCTTGTACAGGTATTGCATATTTAGGTTGCAATCCTTTAATAAAGAGCTGAACAATAAAGTTATTTGGAAAGCTCTCATCAGGATTTACTTTTCTTCTGAGCTTTTTAAATTGGGCTATGTATGTATTGACAGTATTGGTTTCTTGTTTTAGATTAAAGAATTCTTGTTGCCATATAGCTTTTTTTTTGACTGTTTTAAATTGCTTCAAGAATTGAGTTTTGAATCGAGGTGCATCCTCTTTATTATATAATTGAAAGTAGTTATCTCCAAGTCCTTTGAGCCAATCTTCTGCATTGTCTTTTATATATGCTTGGGCAATTGCAAGTTTTTTAGCTTTAGACTATCCATTGGCAATAGCAGCTTGTTCAAATTTATTAATCCAATCAACCAGATCTTCTGTTCTATTATCTTTAAATAATATAATCTTAAAGAACAATTTTTTTTAGCTCTTAGAGTATCAACTAGTCTATTTATTGCAGCAACAGCATTGTTCATAACTCTTTCATTTTCAGAATCAAGTTTATTAGTAATAGTTTTGTTTGAGCTTTCTGGTTCTTCTTCTTCTGATAAAGATTGTTCTTCTTCAAAATAAGTTTGTTTTGATAGTAGGTTAAGGTCTTCAACAATTAAAGTTGTATCTTCTTGTAAGTAAGTTTCCAAGTTTCAAACAAGATCTTCAGGATCAATTGGTTGTTAATAGTTAGATGATATCTCAATAATAGAATAGTTAGGTTGTGTAGTTAAAATATTAGGATGGCTAGTTGCTTCTAATAAGCCAAAAGTTAGAGAGAATTCTTCTTTAGTTGTAGTAAGATTTTCAGTAGTTGTAAAGAAAGATTCTTCTGAACTTGATTTAATATCAGGTCGAGGTAAGAGAAAATTAATTCCTTTAATTAGAAGATTAGTAAATCTAGTAACTGATCTTAGTGTTGTTAAGGTTGAAAGTTGAGAGATATAAGAAGGTCAAGTAGGAGTGTAAAAGGGTTTTTGAGTACTTTCTCTTTCTTGTAAAGCTACTAGTTAAGTGGAAAAAGAAGGTAATGATCCTCTTCTTGAAAGGTTATTTCATTGGAAAAAGTATACTATCTACTGGTTTAATCTTTACTATATGGTGCTAAAGAGCTAGAGTCTATAATAGATATTGGAGTTTGAGTAAAAGTAACAATAGTAGTGATAGAAGAAGTAGAAGTAGTAATAGGTTCTTTTATAGTAATAACAGTTTCTTGTAGTAATTGTTGAGAAGTAGATGTACTAGTTTCTTCCTTAGAGCCTTGTGCTAATTCTAATGCAGCAGTTTGTAAAGCTTCAATATGTTGTTAAGCTCTAACTGAATTGTTAATAAAAATATTGAATAGAGTCTTTTGGTCAGTAATACTGAGTAGTAAGAGGTATATTTTCAAAAGAGAAATTAAGTAATTTCTCAGGAATTAGTTATCTGGTTTTGATAATAACAACTAAAAATAATATTTCTAGCAGCAACTCGAGCAGCTGAACATGCAGAAGTAGCTAGCCTTAGAAAGTTAGCTTGGGTAACTTTAGTATAAGAAGTAGCATAAAAGGCTTCTAAATACCAAGCCCAAAATTTAGCAAATCATCTGTGAGAGTTAAAAGAAATAGGTATTGGTGAATAATACTGAAAACAAGATAAATCAATTGCAAGAGTTTGCAATATATTAGTAACAAGAGAAGAGTTTTCACTATAAATTTGTTGATGTCTTTGAATTTTTCTAAATGAAATTGAGTAATAAACTCTTCTATAAAATAAATTTCTTCAAGAAGGGTTAGTACTAATGAGTAATAAAATGATAAAATAAAATAATAAAAATTAAGAGAATAAATCTAAAATAATAGTGCTAGCAAGTAAAGAATTCAAATAATTAATCAAAAGTTTAAACAATTCAGAATATATTCATCAGTTAGTAAGTAATGTTAAAATCAAAAATCAAAATCAAGATTGTTTCAAAAATCAAAAATTCAAAGATAGAAGATAAAAGCATAAACTTTTTCAATTTCAAAATACAAAATACAACTGCAAAATACAAAATAATTCAATTCAATTTGAGTTAATAGAGGTATACCTAAAATAATAATTCCAAAATTTCAAAATGCTTTTTCACAATTGCTATTTTCAAAATAAATCCTTTCTAGAAAAAAAATTGCTTCCTGAGGTAGTTTTCTTGAGAGAGGTTTCTGCTTCTTTTCTGAAATAATTTTTATATTTCTGCCAGAAGGCACCAAAATGTTACAGAGTTGCAGCTTTCTTGTTACAATACAACTAAGTAACAAGGTTACTCAGTACAGTGATTGACTATTGCAAATATATATGGAGTAGAGATGTAGTAGTTCACTTTACTATATAGCAATAAGCAAACAGTTCAAGATAATAACAGTATATAGATTAACTTTTTATTAATAACACATATGGTGACAACCTTGCCTATAGAAATTACCCTAGAGAAGGAATATCACATTTTATAATCAAAAGGTCATTATGTCTAAGTTGAAATGTAGAAACTTAGAATTGGCAGAGAAGGGTAAAAGCTATTTTTTATATATCTTTTTATCTAGCAAGAATAGTGGAGATTCAAGCAACATTACTTGATACTGTTCTCAGAGTAATAGAGGTTTGAACAACATTAGATATCATTGTACTTGAGATAGTAGAGGTTTGAACAACATTAAATAATATTATGCTTGGGATAGTGGAAACTGTGCAGAGGTAACTTGGGATATTATTTATATTATTTGTTATTTATGCTTAAAACACTTAGGGCTTGTGTTTAGGCACTTGGATCTGTACAAAGGCACTTGGAATTTGTGCAGAAGTACTTGAGGTTCATGTGAAAACACTTGGGATTCATGTCGGGGATATTTGAGATTCTTGTGCTGCAGCAATTAGTATAGTAATTTGGTGCTAGGATATATGAAACTTGTACAAGGATACTTGGAATTTGTAAGATGATAGTAATATCACAGATGTTACTCAATGTCATGTGGCTGTACTACATATCTAATAGCTAATTAAGATCCTTTTATCTATTTACTATATAATATAACTATCGACTAACTAATAACTAATAATAAATATAATATAAAATACAATAATGAATATATATATAATTACTAATACTACTATGCTAAAATCTGCTTTGTAACAATATATATGTAATACAAAAATACATCATAAAGATAACCAGCAAGACTGCTTAAGTGAAAAAAAAAATTTATATTTTATATAAATGCTTTACGCTTCTAATGTTAGATAAAATCTGATTTGGCATACTTAAAATTGCAGATATCTAAATTTAACTAATTAACAAGAAACAGTTATTATAACATAGATATAATTTTCAAAATTTGTTATCTATAAGATTTGAACCTTAGACCTGCTACTTGAGAGTTAACAATCTGTTTACTTTACTAAATTACTATATTTTTATTAATATATTAATATAAAAAATATAATTATAGTACTAATTATTTTATTTTATTTTTTTTTAAGTTAAAGTCCCTATCTTGGGAGTTGCAATGTTTTTATTCAAGTATATTAGGACACAACATGCCACCAAGGACTCACCTTACATTGAAGGTTACAACTAGCCACACGTGCACTTTTTGGTGCCTAATTTAAGTAGTCTGTTTACACATTATTATATAAGTTCTACACTAGTTGCCATACCTGCAAGCCAACTAGGGGTCTTGCCTATTTAAACCCTTTGCATATGCAATCTTCCTTGTATCACAGAAACATCTCAAGGCACTGCCCATCCAAGTTCTTGATGCTTATCAGTCTCTTTAGAACTACTTTATTTTCAATAGAAAACTTACTAGAGCCTTTATGTCCCACACATCTAGACCTAACACACTATAGTTACCTAACACTTGCAGTCACAGAGGTTACCTGTTTAACTGCTATGTTATACTATTTCTATCCTTGTAAAGTTCACTAGAACCCCAGTACCCATCTTTCTGGCATCTTCTCTATCATCCCTTACTAGTCGCAACTCAGAACTGTCAGTCTTATTTATCCAGACTACCAATCCAGATGGCCTAGTATAGTATACTTCTGTATCCTTTTCCTTTGGCGAACCCAGCAGCCTGGTTGGTTATGTGCTCCTTTACACATATTTTGCCATCTGGTTTTAATCTTCGGTTCCTATGAAGATGTTTCATGGGCTTCAACCGGTCCAATGGTACTGTCGAAAGTTCATGCTACCTCTTTACTTGGGAATTTCTAAGTGGGTTTTTATTACTTCAGTTTCTTAGTCTTCTACACCTGATGGACTTATCGTGGGTTTGTACTGAAGTCTTATGCAATACTGGTTAACATTCCTTTATGTACATGTAATATTACACTTTGCATAGATGGCTTGAGCTCCCAAAGCTGGGGACCCAGCCTGGTGTACCTGGGTAACAGTCACATGAGGCCAACTGATCGACAGAAGACAGTTACTGTAATACAGATATAATTTTCAAATTTCGTCATAGGTGGGATTTGAACCTTAGACCTGTCACTTGAAGGATGACAACCCAACTACTATATTAGGATCATCATCCTCACTAATTATTTTATTTAAAAAGTTAAAATAAATTAACTTAATAAAATTTTAAATAATTTTAATTTATTTATTTGTTCAAAAAATGTTCACAAATATTTAAACTATATTTATAACTATTTTATATCAATACTAATATAAAACTTGTGAGTAAACTACTTAGATAAATAACTAAAACTTTTATATATAACTATATATAGATTTATTTTTATATAAGTTTTTTTTTTTGTTTTTGTTAAGATCATTATTATTGGTAGCTATTATCTTTATTGTATTTTTAATTATAATTATATAATTTGTATAAAATAAGTATATAACTAGCCATATATGCAACTTTTAGTTATCTATTTAAGTAATCTGTTTGCAAGTTTTACACTAGCTGCTATATCTGTAATCTGCTAAGAAATTATTTAATTTAATACTCTAATCTCTGTACTATATCTGACAAATAGTACACAAGTTCTTATATATCTAAGTACTATCTAATTTAATATTTAACCTTTTATTCTATATATTTATCAAGTTATTACATATTTTAGAGTATATTACCTAACTGTAAGACTTCAAAGAGCCTTTTTATTAACTAGACTACTTAACTTTTATAGAATATTAATAAGACTTGCTCTTATAGAGTTTATTTAGACCCTAGTACTAACTTTATAGCATATCTTTAGTATTTATAATATACTCTTGCTTTGTTATTAAACTCTTAATCCAAATAGTCTAATAAAACTATAATCTGTTTTTGACATAATGAGTCTGGTTTAATATTTTTTTCTTTTAGTTTAAAACTTTCAGTAGCCTGGTTGGTAGTACTTTTTATCTGAGATTTTTGTTTGCCTAATTTTTTATATTAGTATTTATTTTCTAAATTTTAGTAATATTGTTAAAGATTTATATTATTTTGTTACTTAGGTCTGATCTTTTTAAATAAACTTCAGTTTTTTTAGTTTTACTAATTTATATGATTACAAGAACTTATCTTTGATTTGCACTATCTAGTACTAGTTTGCATTCTTTTGTATAACTAAGATTATACAGATGCTCTTTGATCTGCTAGTTATACTAGTATAACTGTAATTATAAATATCTTATCTCAACTGATCAACAAAATGCTGTTGCTGTAATAGATATATTTTTTTAAATTTTGTTTCTAGTAAGTTTTAAACTTACAATTTGTCACTTAAAAGGTTGATAACTTATCTATTTTACTAAGTCATTATATATATTTTTTTATATAACCTATATATAATATTTAATTAAAATTATAATAAAAATAATAGTTATTATAAATACTAAATTAAAATATAACAAATAAAGAATATACAATATTTTTTTTAAACTTTGATAACATTACTAGTTGTTTTATTAAATTCTAAATTTGATATATAATACAATTTTAAGGTTATATTTACAAAATTATTACAGGTACTATATTAGCTATTCTAATTTTACTCTACTAACTTTACCTAATTACTTATATATTATTTAAGTTTGTGTTTGCTGCATGCTTATATGCAATTATTTTAATAATTATTTGCAATTAGTATATATTATTAAAATACTATATAGATAAGAATATTTTTAAAACTTAATGCAATATCTTAATATTAATAATATTGTCTTCTTTAATAAAGATATAAGCAAGGCCTCACCTTAATACCAAAAAAAAAAAATAATAATATTGTCTTTTGTAATTGTATTTATATATTTTACTTACATGGTTTATCTAGTTTTATTTCTTTTTACTTCTAATCTAACTATATTTAATAATATTTTGTTTTTTATATTTCTTATCTTTTTATTACTATATTGCTCCTAAATTGATTTTACTTAAGTATATTTGATCCTTATAATCTTTTATTTTTAATATGTATATTATTGTTTTCTTTAAAGTTTTCTAGCAATAGTTTATAATCTACAATAAACTTGTATCTTAAACCAATTCTGCTACTATTATTAGCTTTTTTTGACTAATTTATATTTTAAGCCAAATCTGTTATTACTGTTTTTATAGATGCTTCAGGTCTTAATATTATACAATAACTCAATGCTGTATTTATTTTCATCAAGATGCTTTCTTTTATAATAAAAACTAAAACTTGTTATATTTGCAATTAAAAACAATTTTAATTATATTTAAAAAGTTTTACTTATTCTAGTAATATTATACTACTATATATTGCAAACTTTTAGTTTATTAAATAGTATTTGCAAAACAATTCTAATTATACTAAAAAGTTATATTAATTCTAGTAATGCTATATTATCTTGCAGATTTATCTCATATTGGTTAATTGATTTCAGTTTTGTTTATTATTAACTTTTATATAGGTAAGACTAGAATCTGATTTGGTATTTTTTTTATACAAAAAAATATATATTGATTTTTAAAGTTTTTCTTCTATAGTCAGATTATTTAGCTATATTAAAGATGCTTCTAATTTTAGTTAAGCTAATTCTTTATTATTAACTGTTCTTATATTTATTGCTTTTTTTTACTATTTTAGTTTTAGTTATTTTCAGATTATTCTTTTAATCAAATTTTTTTTTAAATTTTAATTAAATTTTATTTGCACAATCTGTTTATTATCCTTTCAAGCAAGTATCTTATAAGTTGAATATGAAAATATTGATACTATCTATATTATAAAATATAAGAATGTTAATACTGCTCTAGTTTTAAAAACTTATATATAATTTTTCTATAATTGTAACTTTCTGTAATATTGCTATTATACATAGTGTTTGCACTTTATAATTTTAGAAATTTCTTTATTATAAATTTATATCTGAACTTAAACTTTTCACAGAATTTCATATCTGATTAATAGCTTTAATAGATTACAAAAACAAAATTGCTTTTAATCTAACTCAAACTGTTAACCTTGTTTGTAAAGAATTTTTTTTTTTTTTTTTTGTGTTATAAGTGGCAATCTTGCCTGTCTGTCTTTTATTGAGTAATATCTAGTTATTAATGA
>CAJVQA010005860.1:0-15579 GCA_910591915.1 Cetraspora pellucida
GCAATAGATTGTAAGCTATCAGTAAGTTGATTAGACTGAAAGATGCAAGGTAATTGTTGTGAGTTGATTATTAGTAAAGAAGGTGGTAGAATGTGTAAAGGATGTCGAATAGCTACAAACTATATGATATCAAGAAAGTTGGCATTTAGATTAAGGGTTTTGTTAGTATTAATACGACAGAGTAGTTTTGTAGCCAGATTTGTAAGAATAAAGATAGTGCATTTGTTGGCAATTGTATTAGAATTAAGATAACATAAAAATAAAAAAGTTTTATTAGTAACACATTTAATTTACTATATAAAAATCCATTATACTATCTAAGTCAAATGAAAAATAATCTACATTCATCCTACCCTTAAGGAGTTTGTCTGAAGGTTCTTTACTAATTGCTATATCTAATACTTCTGCTTAAATATTTCACTTTAAACCTTTTAAACAAAAAAGATATTTAAAAAACTCTCTCTTGTTCTCTATTAATTATAGGTAGAGAACAACTAATTTATAAAAAAACAATAAATTTTTAAATTTATTACAAAATACATAGCAAGGGCTAAAACTCTTATACCTAGAAAATAAAAACAAGTTGGCACAATCATGTCAAATACTGCTGCAAGCAGTTTAAACAGAAAAGTCAAAAAGACCAGAACTTCAAATATAAAAATAGTTGAACTCCTCAAAAATGAAGTAGATAACAAAGAAAACTTAGAACATATTAAAGTTTCTTCAACTAAGGTTAAAAAAAAAGACAACAATACAAAATACAAAGATCTCAATACTGTATTCAAAGCTAAAGACACAAAGTCTAAAAATGAAAATAAAGAAAATGCAAAGGCTATGCAAAAAGAAAATGTTTTGGCTACTTCATCTTATATGACTTGTCAAGATACATCAAAACAAACAAAACATGTAACTAGCACTTGCCACATAAAGGAACACCAACTAAAACAAACTGATTACTTGACCAATGCTAATCTTGAAACAGATCAAGCAGCTGAACATAAAGCAGATCACACTGATATTCAAGTAAAACCCAAAGATACTTCTGCAAAACCTAAGCAATAGTAAATCTTTTTGCAAAACTTGAAAGAGGAAAAGCAACATATTTAACTTATTCTCCTAGAAAGAGACTTCATACTAAAAATGAAAATACACTAATCTTTGAAATTCATAGCTTAGAAAACATTTCTATTTCTGACATCATTAAAGTTATACAAAAGGATATTGGTAAAGACCTAATTGCAGTTAAACTAATAATTATTAAAAACAGATGCATATATTTAGAAGTTGTTTTCTCAGATAAAGAAAAACAACAGTATTATGCAACCAAAGGTCTTACAGTTTTTAAACAAAATATCCAAGAATACATCTCTATAAACATTAAACACAACTTTTTGTCAGTAAAGCTTTGTAACATTCTAATAGAAAAAAGGACTTTGTTTCAAAATGCATTAAGAAAGCCTTTCAAGATATTAGTACTATTTCATCTATCAAGCCACTGGTTCACAAAGGCACCTTAGTCCTCTCAGATCAATAAGTTATAATCTTTGAAACAATAGAAGACCCAGACTTGGCTTCTAAAATTTCTAAATACATACATGTCTGGGATCAAAAAGTAACAACAAACTAAAGAGAAGCTTCAAAGTTATGTTACTTTTGTGATAAAACAAAACACATCAAAAAAGAATATCCAGAATACAAAACATTAGTAGAAATCAGAAACCTTTACAAAAATTACAAAATGCAAAAAAGATAAGAAATAAACAGCTACTTCAACAAAAAAGAAAAAAAACTGCTAGTTCTAAGTTTAGATAACTCCTATAATCCAACTAATGAGCTCAGTATAAATATCACAGACAAGAGAAAAATATTAATTCGACAATAAATAAGCAAAAAGAAAATATTATCTTATCTAATTTAGAATTAGATGAAAAATCTAAAACAAAATCTATATAGTTTGAGAAAGTAGAACTACACTCGCAGATGCTGCCTGCTAAAGAACAAATTTTGAAAGCAACTACATTTGAAGGAAATAGTTTTATCTTCAGAATTAAGACCCTTTAGCTACTATGTATAGCAGTACTCCAAGTTAATCTATGAACCTTCAAGGCAAGAATGAAGATGATTTTATTTTGATTTTATTTAAATACAAATCTAAAATTTGACAAAAGGTTACAGACTCACAAGAAAACAGCAATAAGCTTAAAAACAGCCATGGGATTAGAAGAAGTCCCTATTAGATTATTCTTCTCTCTTATAACAATTATTATAGTTAAAAAAATTAGAATTGCAACACTAAATGTTAAAGCTTTAAACAATATAGATAAGGTACACAGAACATTGATATTATTAAAATTATATTAATTAGATATAATAATGCTTCAAGAAACAAATCTAGAGAACCTCTATACTAGAAATTTTTTGCAACAATAGTAGGACTACTGCTTTTATTAAACATTGAAAACTGCAATACTAGCAGACAACCAAACATTTCATTTATCAAATTTCAAGATTTTTATAATGGGCATATTATCATTGCAGAATTAACTTACAAAAAACAACTCTTTAAGTTTACTAATATTTACACACTCCCAAATATTAAGGACAGAACTATCTTCTTCAACAATTAGGCTCCTTAAGTAGATAATAGATGTATAAATAGGAATAGGGTTCTGTAGCCTAGTAGTCTAGGCACCTCTTCCTCTACAGACAAAATCAATGGTTCAATTCTAGCTAAAGGCAACTCTGTAATTTATAGAAGCATATGAATGTACATGAAGCCTTGTAGCTAAGTCTATATGATTAGAAAATTGGTATATAAGGAAGTTCCTGAAAAAAAGATTCCTAATATGGAGAGTTAGCACTCGATGCGAAAGAAGTAGTGAATATATCAGAAATAAAGAAAAGATGCACTAGCAGGTGATATGGTCAACATAAAAGGAAACTATGAAAAAGAAATATACTTACTAAAATTCAAACACTTCTGGCACCAAACTGGTTCTAGTAGATACAAAATATACTAAAATTGAATAAATCTAAGGTATAATCTTGGTACCATACTTAGTAAGTTTGCATCAAGGATAAATTCAAAGAACTATGAATACTTAGTAACATCCAATAAGGTGGTATCTAGATATAAATAGTAATTAGATAGCCCTAACCTGTTTTGTCACAATTATGATAGTATGTATTGTATATATATGCAGTTAAGTATTAAAAATTAGAAAGTTTAAATAGGAGACTTACAGGCAGGTTTCAGGTATGGCATCTAGTAGGTAACCTATGAGCAGAACCCTTAATTAGATAATGACTAAAGTTATACATATGACTAGTTGTACTTTCGTTAATATACTCTGTATATAATATATAATCTTATACTACTACTAATAAAAAGATACACAAGCGAGACTGCTCTTAAAATAAATAAAAAAATAATAATAATAAATGTATAAACATTATAGCAAGAGATTTTAATACTAATCTTAACTCACAAACAAATAGAATTAGTAACTTACTTCCAACTAGTAATCCTATAAGAGAAATTCTCAAAAAACTTATTTCAAAGTTTTTAGACACAGTAAGCTTAGAGCAGAGAGAGAAACCTTTTATAACTTATTATCAAAATACCAGAGGTGGTAGAAGAATGACTACAAGACTTAATTACATCTTTATTGATGCTAATTACAGATACTGTTGCAAACACATTGCAACTCAGTTAGGGAATTCAGACCACCTGCTGATGGAATGTAAGCTTTAGTTAACTTTTAACTTTACTAAGGCCAAACAATGAAAATTCAACAAAAACAGTTGGAACAACCTATTGCTTAAAGCAGAAATAATAGAAGAAATTCAAATTGTAATGAACTTCTTCAAATAGGACCTTTACAAGTATAGAATCTAATCAATTGCAAAAGCCTTTAAACCTTAGCCTTCATTAGAAAAGAAAATTCAAAGACATCAAAAAAAACTTACTGAAATTAACAATAAAATTGCTAAAGAAAAGTCAGATAAGCTATTAGCACTGAGTAAAGATATCGATGCCTAGCTGCAAGAGGAAATCCAAGCACTTTCATACAAATAGCAAACCAAATCAAATGCAAAATAGATAAAAGAGAGTGAAAAATCTACTAGATTCTTTTACTTACTTTACAAATCTAAAATCTGTATATCAGCCAAAGACAAAGTTCAAATTCTTAACAATAGTCAATCTTAGAATCCTACAGAAGTTCTACATTACATCAAAGAAGATCTACAAAGCTGAAAAGATAGACAAAAAAGTGATAAACTTTTTTATACAGAGCCTAACATCAGTATTAATGCTGTATAATCAAGCTTTGATTAAAGACATCTTAGTAGAAGAAGTAAGTGCTGTAATTAGCCAACTTCCAAACAACAAAACACCAGGATCAGATAGTTTAAATTATGAATTCTATAAAAAAAATCAAAGATGAAGTTTTTTCAGTAATGGTTAACTTGTTCAACTACTGTTTGAGAACTAGCATAGTCCTCAGATCATAAACCAAAAGCATCATTATCTTAATTTTCAAAAGGCCTAATAATCTTTCTAATCTAAACAACTAGAAACCAATTTTACTAACAAATTGCAATAACAAAATATTTATAAAAATCTTGGTTAACAGAATCAATTTAATTTGTGAAGAGATAATCAGTCCAGTCCTAACAAGTCTTCATAAAAAAAAGATCCATCATTGATATAGCACTTGATATTATCACCACACTAAGGAACCAAAATAACAAAACACTCTTTTATTAGATTCTCTTACTAGACCAACAAAAGGCTTTTGACAAAATTAGTTACAGCTTTATTTTTCAAGTATTAAAGAAAATAGGATTTGATAACAGATTTACAAAAATCATCAGATCTTTTCTTGATTCACAGACAGCACATATTTCAGATGCAGAATTTAGATTAGAGGCAATAAAAATAAAAAGTGATGTATGACAAGGTAACTCTCTTTTATTCCTCCTTTACATTATAGCTCTAAACCTGTTAATCTTAAAAATTCAAGAAGAATTAGTTGGCATACAAATTGCAGAACACCATTTCAAAGCAGCTGCATATGCAGATAACTTAATAGTAGGAATCAGTTTATAGTTAGATTGAAAAAGGCTCTTGCTAATACTTTAAAAATTTGAGGTAACAGCTAATGCCAGAATTAACTTTAAGAAATCAATTCTAATACTAATAACAGTTATAACCAAAGTAACTAGCCTTTCAAACCAAAATCTTTTTAAGATTGCAAAAGAGAATAGTTAGCTAAGAATTCTTGAATTTAAAATAAATGCCAAAAGTAATTTATCAAAACAAGTCTGAGAAAGCATAACTCAAGACATCAAGAATAAAATAAAAAAGATCTTAACAAGAAACCTGTCATTTAAAGAAAAGACCTTGCTATTCAAATCTCTTTTTATCTCAAAAATTTGGTATATGACATATCTATTGCCACCTAGTAAAAAACAACTAGATAGAATCAATACACTTGTATCTGGCTAGATTAAAAACAAATCTAAGCTACTACCAAGATATTTAGCATTCCAACTAGACTATAACAAAGAAGGTCTTAATGCTTCAGTACTTAAAGATATCTTAGACTCCAGACTTATTTCAATTTGGTTAAAACTCCTCTCTGCAGATAGTTTATAGACTAAAATTGAAAGATCACTTATTTCTTAAAGTCTCCAGATTAAAAGAAATTTAATCATAATAACAATTCTTATCAAAATGCCAATAAGACTTAAAGGATGGCCTGACCATTGAAAGCTATACCAAACTGCCTGAAAAAAACTTAAAGAATCCATTCTTGTAACTAGTAATTGGCTATGAAATATGTCACAATTAAAAGTCTGTAATATTCCTAGAAATTAATTCTCAGTACAAGGAGCTACTAAATTTTTAAAACAAAATTCAATCAAACCTACTACAACACAAATCTTACTATGTCTATCAGAAGATTCTAAAAGAGTTCCTAATTGGTTTTAATGCAAAGAACTACTTAATAAAAAGAAGGACATTTTCTAGAGACTTTAAAACAATGTGTTACCACTAGGATATCATCTTATGCACATCAACAAAGAAATTGATAAAAACTGTCTAAACTGTACGAATTAGAAGCAAACTCTAAGCTATTTTGCTATTAATTGTTGAATTAGTTAAATGTTCTGAAAAAAAGAATATACTTTCCTTTAAACAGAATCAAAAGAAAATCATACTTAGTTAATGGAAGAAATTCTAAATGCCTCAAATATAAAAGATTTAAAAAAAAGAAAGTCTGCACTTTAGCTTCATATTACGATAATATATAAAATATAGTTATGGTATACTCAAGCTAAATGGAGAAATAATTTTATTTCAGAAGAAGCTATAAAGAGCATTACAAAGACTAAGATTATTAAAAACCTCAGAGTTTTAGATAAAATGTCTAAAAACAAGACAAAGACCAAAATAACTAGGTTCTTAAATCTAACTATAAATAAATAGTGATAATTAGTCTAAAAATAATGTATTTATAATTTATTAAATAAAGTACACCATTTCATATTTTTTTTAAAAAAAAAAAAAAACTTTCTGAATCTGCAAACTTGTTAACTTCATTAGGTTATACCTGATGTCTAGATTATTATCTCAATCTTAGAACTATTTTATTTTCAAGATAAACCTTCTAGAACTTTTTGTATCTATTTTTACAGCTGATTTAGTATTATTATAGCAGAATCAACATTTGTGATTAGAGTTATATTATTTAATTGCTATATTTTTATAGAGTTCATATAGACTCTAACATTTATTTTATAATATAATCCTAGTATTTTAGTATATTTCTGACTTTTAATCTGCTTTTTTACCAAACTCTCAATTCAGATAGTCTATATAGAACTATAACTAGTCTATTGATATATCAGATTAGTTTGATATTCTTTTTTTTTAGTTTGTTTTAATAACCTGATTGGTAATATCTCTGAGATTTCTAATACAAAGGTTCTTGTCTATTTGGCTACTATAACCAAGTACTATAACCTTGATATTTGTTTCTTCAAACTAGTTTTTATAGTAGGACTATCAAAGATCCAGCTATCTTTCTCTCTATTCAGGTCTTCTCAAATGAACTTCTTGTTATTTAATTTTAACAAATTTATATAGTTACAAAGACTTATCTAATATTTGTATTGTCTAATTTGTTGGTTTGCATTTCTCTGTATAATTCCAATATTGTATAGATGCTTCATGACTTGCTAATCATGCTGGTGCAATCATCATTACAGATATCCTAACCCAATTATTAGTAACAGTTGTTATAATATAAATATTATATAGATGATTATTTAAATTTTTACCATCAATGAAATTTGAACACCAAACCTACCACTTGGAAGTTGACAACCTAATCACTTCACTAGGTTATCACATCCTTTAATTTAAAGTTTTTATTAAATAAAAAGTAGGTTAAATTTTAAAAAAAATTAGATAAGAATTATTATTATTTATAGGTTAAACAAATGAATAAAGAGTAAATAATAAATAAATAATAGAAAAAACATCTATCATTATTTTACTTTATATTTACCAAATAATGACAACATAACAATAACATAATAGCAGAATAACAATAAAATAATAGGAGATTTGTTAATATGAATAACATAATAGTAACATAATAGCAAAATAATAAAACAGTTTTATTATTTTACTTTTAGTCTTTATAACTAAAAATAAAATAATATAACTGTTCTATTATTTTGCTATTATATTATTATTATGTTACTCATATTAACAAATCTCTTATTATTTTACTGTTATTCTGCTGTTATGCTGCTGTTATGCTGCTATTATTTGATGGATATAAGGTAGAATAATGGCAGATTTTTTTTTCTGTTATTTACTTATTATTTACCTTTTATTTATTTATTTGATCTGTGATTTTTTTTATAAAAAGTGTAATTCTAAAACTATTAAAAAAATTTTAATAAAAATAATTAAGATCTGTTATATTAGACTTTTGATTAATTAAAATAAGTATTTTTAAATATAGGTAAATTAAATAGATATTGTTAAAAACTTGAAAAATTTTTCTAAAAAAAATATAGTTATTAATAGTTAATATTGCAGAGGTATTGAATAAAAACAAGAATTGTAGTATTAAGATGTTACTAGTGTGATGTAAAGTAGCATTAAAATATGACTAAGATGGTTAAAATTATTAATATAACTTGGATATGGTTTCTAGTTTCTAGTGTTTAAATATAATTAACTTTAAAATAAAATTGTTATAAACCAAAATACTTTTAGTTTTATAAAGGATATACTGTATTACAAATTGTATATACTATATTTAAATACTAACCCTAAGCTAATATTAATTATAATTGTAATTATAATTATAAAATTTTTAACTATGAACAAAAATTAAATAAAATAGTATAAATTTTACTCTATAGAATTTATATGTAAAACCGTTGCTTTGTCCAATTAAGTAAAACATAAATATTTAATAACAAATTATTTAACAACTATATATATTTTTTGTTAATTGATTAGAATATTTACCAGCGTGATACGTAAATTAATTTTTTAACACGTCACATGGCGTGGAAAGATACTGATCATACGTAACAATTGGGGACAAGCGATTCATTGTACGTAGCAATATGATTATTAATAAATCTGATACGAAATACTTACAAATAATCATACAGAATTGGTATATTAAAAAGAGATTATTGATCGTACAAACATCTTATGTATATATGTTGTTTTGAACATGTACGGCAAATGACAAACTAATCTTGGTAAGAGACAAACTAATCTAGGCAAAAGAACAGTACATACGTACGTACTGAAACTGATGGTATGTACGTAACAAATTGATTATGAGGTTAATTTTTTTATTATCATATAATCGGAAATCTTGACAGATTCGTAATGCACAAAATCATACCGAATTTAAAAGTCGAATTTTTTATGGTTGATCATTGCTATTTTTCAAGCTTACACATATGTACTGTACGTACGTATGTATGTACATGTACGGATGATTGGATATATGCATTTTGGTACAAAAAGCTAACTGCAACTATCGTTGTTATTCTTTATTTATTTTGGAAATGTTATTTTACGGAGCTTCTCCGAGGTTGTTTCTCAATGATTCTAAGAAGGCATATTTGACTTTGTAACATTATTATAGGGTTTCTAACGTAATTTAAAGATTAATATTTATCCGCATTACTATTTTAACTTTGTAAAGATAGTGTTATTTCCTTTATTAGTAGGATATCTATATGAAAGGGGGAAACCAGAGTTATCAAGTTACCTTTTTGATGCAATATTATGTGGTATTAGTAAAAGATACTATCGGTATATATTAGGTAATGATTTGTAACCACCTTAGATTTCAGGTTTCACGTTTTCATAAATAATAAAAATAATTTATATATTTGTAATACCATCATCCTAAGTATCGGTAAAGAAAGAAATTCATTCGTACAGATACAAAATATTTATGTTCTTTACGCAAGTCATTACCTATAATTGGTTTTTTTTTCTTTTTGTGTAATTCGTTGTGCAAAGAATATCACACATACGACGTACAGTTTGAGAGCATTACATTTTTTTGATCACTATTTTTTTCCCTTATTAATTTATTTACGCCTTTTTTCATAATGTAATACGTAGTCACCTGGGAGATATTCTATTGTTTAAACACTATTAATATTATTAATATTTAAAATGATAGTAATTTAATGGCGCAGCAATCTTTCACACGGTTACTCAAGGATTAAATGTTAATACAATTTAATGAACAAAATGTCACAGCCTAAATTGTGTGTGACGTTTGTAAGTCATTTAAGTAAAGAATAGTGTTTTATTTTTTATTTTTTAATTTATAAAACGGTGAGACCTTAGTTAGCATTAAATAGCATTAAATAGCATTTATTAGTAATAAATAGGTATATGGTAATGCATGTAAAAGTGTAAATTACGCATAGTTAAATTTATCGAATTGTTTGTTATCATTTCAACAAATTCTTTCCCTCCTTAACACAACAACAACCTTTCGTATATTAATTTTGTATATATACAATTTTTTTATTATAACAAAAAAAAATTTTTTTTTATCATTTATATAATTTTTTTAAATCATGGCTTCAGCGACTTCAGCATTACGAAAGAAATTAGAACAATTTGAAAATTTAAATTCGCAAAATAGTCGACCTCTTCCTCCTTTACCAAATAAAATTCCGAAATCAATAAGAAATTCCAACCAAAATAAAATAAATGATGATAAAGATGAGAAAAATGATAAAGTTGAACCTGCTTTTAAAAAAGTAAATAAAGTTGCAGCCATTCGACTTAAAGCATTTGAAAATGAAAAAAATGCTGTTAATGAATCAACAATATCATCATCTAAAATCAAACCTATGAAACGAACAGTAAATAAAACAATTGATACATCATTAACTTCATTAAATTCTAATAATGAAAGGTCAATTAATTATCAAAAACAACAACAACAACAACAATCCCCTCCAATGCGATCATCTGGTAGTCAATCACCGATAAAGTCACCAGTTAGTATTGAATCAGAACTTCTTAAATATAAAGGTCATCATCGAGATGATAGTCTTTCGAAAAGTACATCAGATTATAGTCAATTACGTTCATCAGATAATGAACATAGTATTGCCAGTACTGGTATGACAACACCAATTGAAGCAAGTTCTATGGAGCATAAAGAAGAGTTGGAGATATTAAAGAAAGAATATGAAACAATGAGAGAAAGACAGAATCAAGAAAATGATACAAAGATACAACAATTAAAGAATGAATTAGAAAGGTTAAAAAATGAACATAAAATGGAAATGGAAAATGTAAGAAAAGAATTAAGAGAACAAGAAATAAAAAATGAAGAACGATTAAGAAATCAACAAGAGGAACAAATTAATAAAATATTTAATGATAGTGATATTGAAAAGGATAAATTGATGAAAGAACTTAAATCAATAAAAATTTTAAAAGAACAAGCTGAAAATAGTTTAATGGAAACTAAACAATATTCAAATCAAGAAAAAATACTTATTAATCAAGAACATGAACGAGAACTCGAAAGGCTTAAAGATGAATACACTAAAAAAATGGATAGTATTCTTAACGATCCTAAAAGTGTTATAATAGAAATGCGACATCAACAAAAAGAATCGGAGAAAAAATTACGAAAACAAATTGAAGAATACGAAGTTGCTATGCAAGCTTGGTATCAATATCAACTTGATGCAGAATCAAGAATTAAAGAATCAGAAACACATTTATCAAATATAATAATCGAAAAAGAGGAACTTGATAATAAAAAAGAAGAACTTGAAACAAAGCTTGATCAATCTCAACAAGAAATAACCAATCTTAAACGACAAAATGGAGTCACAGTCAAACTTATATCACAATTTCAACAAGAAACGGAAAAGGTTATTAAAGATCTTAAACAACAATTGGATGCTAAAGATCAACAATTAAAATCTAAAGATAAAATGGAAGGAAATTCCGAATTGATTATAAAAAATCTCCAAGAAGAATTGAATAAAGCTAATGAAGAGTTATCAAGTACAGAAATAAAATATAAAGAAACTAAAGAATGTTGTGAAGATTTAAATAATCAAGTTAATAAATTAGAAAGACAAATCAATCAATCAAAACGTCAACTTGATCAAGCAAAAGATGAATATGAAGAAACTATTCATGATTTAAGTATACAAAATGAAAAATTAATACAAGAAAATTCCGAATATTCTAAAAAAATTCAAGTCATGAATAATGCAGCAGTCAAATTTGATTCGGTTGAAACTGAATATGCGGAATTGAATTCCAAATATAAAAAAGTGATAATTAACAATCGAGAACTTGAAACAGAGAATAAAGAATTAAAAAAACAAAATGATAAAATTATAATAGAAAAGGAACGAATTGAAGATGAATTAACAAAAGTTAAAGAAGAAACACGACAGTTTAAAAAACAAATTGTGACATTAAAGAGAGATGTAGAAGAACTTGGAAATGACCAGGATAAACTTTTAAGTATTAAAGAAGAGAGAGATGAAAGTGAAATAAGATATAAAGAACTTCAAGATAAGTATCAAGAATTGGAAAGACAGAGAGATATATCGAACAATGAACTTTCTAATAGAGAGAGTCAAATTAATGAGACAAAGGATAGCATATCGAGCATGGAAAAACGGTTGGATGAACAATCATTTGGTATAGAAAAACTTATGAAAGAATTAGCAGCAGAAAAAGAGACATCGAAACAAAAAGAGGCGGACCTTATTTCCAATTATGAATACAAGTTAATGGAGAAAGATACAGAAATTGAGGAACTTCGAGAAGATTTGGAGAGCTTGGAACAAGAAACTAAAGATTTGAGAAAATTATGGGAAGAGGAAAAAAGAAGTAAAGAAAAAATAGAAATAAAATTACGAGAAACTGAACTTGAAACACATGAAATAAATACGCAACTAAGTGATCTCCAATGCAAGCTTGCTAATGCTATGAATGATAATGAAATGCTACAAAGGAAAACAGCAGAACTCAAGAAATTAGCAGAAAGACAAGAACAACAAGATGATCAAGATAATCAAGATGGTGAAGCAATGGAAACAACGGAAGAAGAGAAGGAGCTAATTGATAAAGAAGCAGAAATAAGAGAGCTTAGAAAGAAATTAACAGATGAACGTGAAGAAAGAAGTAAAACAGGATCAAGATTTAAACAATTAGAACAATTAATTACAATGGCTGAAGAACAAAAACAACAACTTTTACAAGAACATCAAAATGAAATACAAAAACTTCAGCAACAACATGAAGAAGAAATTAATAATCTTTCAGCGATGATACAAACGCGTATAGAATCATTGGAAAAGAAACAACGTGCACGATTAAGTGATCGTGGAGAAGCAAAGAAAATAGCAGCTTTAGAGAGACAAATAATAGAATTGGATAAGCTACTTAAAGCAACAGAAGCAGAACGTGAAAAATTACAAAATGAAAAAAATGAATTGGATAATCGGTTCCAAGAAGTAAATATTTTTCTTTATTGCTAATTATTTATATATTTAATCACGTTTTTCTTTCTTGCTAATTATTTATTTAATCGCGTTTTTTTATTTTAGATATTATCGACAAACGTGAAATTAGTAATGCAAATAGCTAATACTAATCAATAAAAAAATATTGATATATATAAATTACATAAATTAAGCTACATAGTCATACTGTAATAGTTGTATTTAGTAATGACAAAAAAACTCATTATATGTAGAAATATAGAATATTAATGGTTATTTAATTAATTGTATTATTTTCACTGTACAATTATTCTGTATAAATCGCATTTTTTTTTTGTTTAAAATCATTAATTTATTATAAATAACGATTCGGTTATGTAACTGTTTTATCTCGAGTTTTATGTGTCTCAAAGTTTTATTATATAGTTATTGGAGTTATTTGGTACTCTGTAATGATAATATCGTGATCTGCAGGGGCTCTCGATCAAATTCTGCCCCAGATACGACAGTTATTGGTGCGTAGCGTCCAATAACGGTATTATCCGTCATAACGACGATCGGGCATGACGTGGAACGAATAAAATAAAGGTTTAATTAAAAATGTATAAATAAAAAGATAATATGCAAGCAGTAGTGTAAAAGTTTTTATTACAAAACAAAATATCCAAAGAATCTTAAAATACAAAAAGGAACTTCTTTAAATGTTTCAACTTGTCTAGAGAATTCCCTATCTAGAGAATTTTAAAATGCGGAAATCTACTGTACATGCTTCGATTATCTAAAGAAATTTCAAACTATTAGAAATCTATAACACGAGCAATGCGCCGATCTGTCTAGTGAATTTTAAAACACAGCAATGCGCCGATCTGTCTAGTGAATTTTAAAACACGAGAGACGATTTTAAGTACTTTAAGAATTTTAAAATATAAGAAACTACTCGAATGCTTCAATCTATTCTGAAATTTATTTAAAAGTATTACGTACAATACACATCCCGATAGAATGAAATAACCAAAATAATTTTTTTTTTTTTTTTGCAAAATAACCCGAGTTATTTAGCAGCTCGATCATAGTAATCTGACGGATAATTGTTTATTACTGTAATAAGATTATTTCAGGTTAAAGGTATGGGATTTTTCTCTTCTGGATGCACGCTACGTACATCAATTAAAACAATTTGTTATAAATGTACGTACGTACTTATATGTCGCCGGATGAACTTAGAATCGTGTTACACATGATTTTAAATTACATTTTCGAGACTTGTGCCTCTACGGAGCATGAGAATCCAAGAATTTTATAAAAAAATGTCACTTGTCACGATTTAAGCGATCATTCGATTTCGTTTGAAATTCTACTGAGATTGGTTAATGCAGCACATGATGTTATCTTTGTGAACAAATCAAAATACTAAAATATATTTTAATTTGACATGCTCTTTTTATACATTTGCCCTGCCGATAAAATTACGGTTACATACTTTGATTGGTAGTAATGTAACGGATAATTTAAAAAATACGTATCGGTATAGTGTATATCAAGTTTAACAGTATTCTAATACCAACGGCAATTTTGACACCAAATGTTAATAAAAAATTTTTTTTCTTATAATGGATGCGAAAAAAAGATCAAGTATGCCACTAATATATTAGATTACATTAATGACCACCAGCAGGTTAAAAAAAAATTATTATATTAATAAAACGTAAAAAAATTTATATCTTAATTTCATAGAATATCGATACCAATATTTGCATATTTGCATACCTGCATGTTTGCAGTATTTAAACATTGTCAATCGCTTCCAAGTAAGTATTAGGATAATACTTTTTTCGAAACCTCTTTGTGGTTTCAGGTACTCCGTAAGGGTGTGCATAATATTTGATAAAAGATTTGTCAATTTTCTTGCCTTTCTCCCTTTCTTTAACAATATATGTAGTGACCGTTTTCTTTAGAGGTTTGTTGCCATGTTGTGTTGGGACAACATCTAAAAAGGAATGAATTGTGATCACAAATGAGTGTGATGATGAAATAATTTGTAGAATGTAAACAGAAATGAATATGATAGATGAATAAAATTTCATATGGAGATGCATCTTTTTAATAAGTTGAATAAAATTATTTTTAAAAAAGTCACAATTTATATACATTTTTGTGTTTCGAAAAAAAAAAGTTTGATTAAACTTTATCATAAAGCATGATTGACGAAATAAACTTTGAGTCAGTATTTATCGGACTCGATAAGAGTGATGATGTAATCTCATTTTATCGTTCTAACATCTCTTATTATCTCGTTACCATCTTGAAAATAATAATCGAATCTATGTTGAATGCACATTCCAAGTTGCCAGTTCTGATCCTAAAAAATGTTACCACTGAATAATTCGTAATAGCAGGTAAAGAAGCTGTCATACGATCTTGCTAAACCTCATTAAATCTCATAGGCAGAAGTTTGTCTGATTGGCTAATAAATTCAATTTAATTTTACATTATTTATACAGTTTAGAGTACTTT
>CAJVQA010005861.1:0-15577 GCA_910591915.1 Cetraspora pellucida
ACATTAAAGTTAATAAAGAAAATTAGAGCGCCACACGCGCCCCACGATGTAATACATCGGGGATAGTTAAAAAAAAAGAAATATAATACAGCTATATAACATTAAGTAACATCTATAATATTACTATTGTTTTATAAACTTTAAGTACTTTTGCATAAGGTTTATATATCTTAATATTAAATTATTATATTAAGTGCTATACACAAAAATTCAAATATTTCTAATATAACTTCAAGTATCTTTGCATAAACTTTAAGTATTTTTGCACAAATTCAAATGCTTTTGCATAAATTCAAGTGCCTTAATACAAGCTTCTGTAATAATCTAACCTGTGATTCAACTATTTGTAACCCAATTCTCTGTAACTAGTTTCTATAACTAAGTTCTAACTTATAAATTAGTATAATAAAGTAATAATTAGTAATATTAGTATATATATGAATTATATAGTTATCAATTAGCAATAGTAATAGTAGTATGCATATAAATTATGTAGTTATCAATTAGCAATAGTAGTAGTATGCATATAAATTATATAGTTATTGATTGTTTAATTAATTAATTAGATATATTTAATTAGTCTTGAGAACTAAAGTTAATTAAATATGTTTAATAATATAATTTAAAATTTTTAATATAATTAATAATTAACTGATTTTTATATAAATAATAGTTATAAGAATAGTGATCTTAGTGCAGTAGTTGGATTGTTATGCTCTAAGTGACAAGTCTAAGGTTCAAATTCTATCTATAACAAAATTTAGAAATTATATTTGCATTATATAACTGTCTTCTGTCAATTAATTGGCCTTATGCAACTGTAATCCAGATATACCAAGTTGGGTCCTACTAACAATGTAAGCTTGAGGCATCTATATGAAATATAATGTTACACATATATAGAGGAATATATAACTGGTATTGCATAAGATTTCAGTGCAAACCTATAATAAGACTACTAAATGTAGAAGACTAAAAAACTAAGATGACAGAAACCTACTTAGAAATTTTTGAATAAAGAAATAGCATAAACTTTTAATAATACTATTAGATCAGTTAAAGCTTATAAAACATCTTCATAGAAACTGAAGATTAAAACCAGATAACAAATATATATAAAGAAGCATATAACCAATCAGACTACCAGACTTATTAGAAAAAAAGAATATAAAAATATATCATACTGGCCTATTTGGATTGGTAGTCTGAAATAAGACTAATAGTTTTAAGTTGCAGCTAATAGAAAATAATAGAAAAAATGCTAAGAAGATAGATACTAGAGTTCTAGTAAACTTTACAAAAATAAAAATAGTGTAATATAGCAGTTAAACAGATAACTTTTATAACTGCAAGTGTTAGATAACTATAGTGTATTGCATAAAACTAAGTTAGTATATATAGGACATAAAGGCTCTAGTAAATTTACTGTCAAAGATAAAGTAGTTCTAAGAGTACTAACAAGTATTAAAAACTTGGATAAGTATAATCTTAAAGATGTTCTTATAATACAAGAAGAATTGTATATGCAAAGAATTTAAATAGGCAAGATCTCTAATTGGCTTGCAGATATAGCATCTAGTATAAAACTTATATAGTAATGTATAAGCAGACTACTTAAATTAGACACCAAAAGTGCATATGTAGCTAGTTGTAACCTCCAATATAAGGTAGCTCCTGGTGGCATGCTATGTTCTATATACTTAAATAAAAATGTTGTATTCTAAAGATAAGAACTTTAATATTAAAAAAAAAGAATAATAATAATAGTTATTTGCTAATTATTATAATTTAAAAAGCATAATAATATATTTTAAGCTTTGTTATAGCAAATTTTAAATTAGTTTTACAATTTAAAATTTGGTATATATTAAAACTATAGTGTTAAAAACCTAAACTTAATAGTTATATAAAGTGTTTCAAATTTTTAAATGATTAACTTTTTATTTAAGAGGTTTTAAAAAAAAATCTACCTGATAACTTTATAGACCTATATTAGCTTTTACATATACATCAAATATCTTTTTAAAATTTTATCTCTGTAATAAGTTGATGCATTTTAAAAATTAAAATTTTATATATAAATTTATAAATTTATATATAAAATTTTAATTTTTAAAATGCATCAACTTATTACAGAGATAAAATTTTAAAAAGATATTTGATGTATATGTAAAAGCTAATATAGGTCTATAAAGTTATCAGGTAAATTTTTTTAAAACCTCTTAAATAAAAAGTTATAATCATTTAAAAATTTAAAACACTTTATATAAGGGAAGTATCAAAAATCAGGCGATTTTTTAGAGAAAGAAAAAGGTAAAAAAGTTAAAATTATATATAAAAAACCTAACTATTTATATATTAAAAGAAGAGAAAAAGGATAAGTTTTTAATAAAAAAAAATAATTAGATAATTAATACATGGCTCTAACTATTAAGTATAGGCTTCTAGCACTATATTAGATTTAAAATATATTATTAAATATACAATATTAAATTAAAGTTTTAATTTATTTTTTAAAAATTATTAATTTAGATCTATTATAAATATTAATATAATTGCATAACTCTACTTGCTAATCATCAAAACACAAAAGTTTGCAAAAACAAAACCAAATTTTACAAAAAAACCAGTATTGAAACAATATCTAAAGGCTTAATAAAACAGAAAAAACTTTCAAAATAAACTTAACAGATGTACTAGAAAAAGAAAAAAAGCCAAACAGTAAATAAAAAAGTGACAAACTTGATAAACAGTCATTAAAAAATAAACTTTTGAAAAAACAATATAGACCTAAAATTGCAGATCTATTTGAAACATATGAACATATGAAAAAACAAACAAATAAGCAGTACAAATATAGACAAGACAAATTTATAAGTATCACAGTATGCATATAATTGTAAACAAACTAAGAAAACTAGTACAAAATAAAGCCAAATGATAACACAAATAAAGATAGAAGAGTTAATAACTCTAAAATTGGTAAGTAAAAAGGCAAAGACAGAACTAAAACTTATAAATAGCAAAGTATTAAAACAAGAATTAGCAAATAAAGACAATTATTTCAATATAAAAAATATAGTAACAGCAGTACTATAGAAGATAGATTTAATGAAAACAGTAATGCTAAAAAAAATATATAAAGCAATAATCAAAATAGATATAAAAAATTTATCAAGTATAGACAAATAGGCAAAAAAACTAAATCATATAAGTTAATACCCACTAGTAGTATAAAGTATAAGAAGCAAGAAAGATCAAATAACACTAAAAGAAAAAACTATCATGTTAGAAATGTATATAAAAAAAATAAAACAAAAGACAGAAGCAATAAATATAGTAATAAATAAGAAAGAACCATAACAGAATACAAGTACAAAAGAAAGAGAAAAACAAAAAAGATGAAAAGATAAAGAAGTTATAGATACAAAGATAACAAGCATAGTAGTTCAAGCAACAATGACAAAAAATTATATAAAAAAAGAAATTAAAGCTTTAAAAACAAATATAACACAACAAAACTACTAAGACATAATTACAGCAATTAGAAATCAGAAAAAAAACAAAAGAAATAGAAAAGAAGAAATTCACAAAACAGAACAATAAAAAGATAAAAGTAACTTTACAGAAGTGCTATTAGAACAAAGTATATAGTTACTTTCAAATAGAGATTTTAGTAGTAAGAAAATATATGCAATAAAAATATCAGTATTCAATATACTAAATACTTTACAAGAAGAAAGAACAAAGATTATTAACAGATTGTTGGAGTCTAACAAACATGTTAAAGATGTTAAAGAGCTATTTAAAAGAGGCAATGCTTAGATCATAGTTATATTTGATTATAAATATAACAGAAAAGAAGCAATTAACAAAATTCAAAAAAAAACATAATAACTGATTTAGAATAATTCTAAATACAGAAAAATCAGAAAAAAATAAAGATAAAAAAGAAGAAAAATCATAATAAAAAGATAAAAAGAAAAAAGAAAAGAGAATATAAAGAAGAGCAGAAAAGTAAAAGACAAAACTTACAATCAAGAAAAAGCAAATACAGATAAAGAAATTAAAAATATAGTAATACTAACAGTATAGGATTTGCCAAAAAAAAACTCAGAATATGAAGTTAAGTACTTGATAAGAAAGATAGAAAGAGTAGCAATATATAAAATCAAGAGAAGTATATACAGAACAACAGCAATAATAAAAATAAAAAAAGAAAAAGAACAAGCATTTTTATAGATAATCTCTTTAAGAAATAGAAAATTGGCAAAAATAACAACAGGTAAAGAGGAAGAAGAAAAGAAAGAAGAAAGAAATCAATTTACTACAAGACTAAAAGGATTATCAAAAAAAATCTCTAAATTAATCCTACTATGAAAACTCAAAATCAGAAAAGCAATAGCAGTATACATTTTACCAAACAGATAGGAAAGACCAAAAAACTATATAGTAGTATCATTCAGAAACCAAACAGACTTAAATATAATAACCAAAAAAAAGTCTAGTACAATAGAGTTTCAATATTCTGGAAAGTTAAAACAAGAAAAGTAAATAAAAAGCTCAGTAGAAGTAGCAGTAAAATACAAAAGATACAAAGAAAAGAAGCAGCAAAGACATTGATTTAAAGAAAAAACATATAAGTATAGAAGAGCTTACAATCTTGAATAAATATAACATAAAGTTAAGAGATAAAAGAAATGAATAAAGAAACAAAAGCTATCAAAACAAAAGAAAAGACAAAAAAGAGTTTAATGCTATGATTTAAAAACAAGAAAAACCAAAATAAAAAACCAAAAACACAAAGAAACTACAGAAACAAGCAATAGATATAAAAAACATACTAAGCCAAATACTAAAAAGATTAGAAAGTTTAAAGATAATAGAAGAGAAAACATAAAAGGCCCAATCTGATCACTTCTAAAGGTGTTACAGTTAAACAAATGAGAGTAAATGAGGAATTTAAGAGTTTTCTATAAAAAAAAAAGAAGTATTTGAAAAAAAAACAATATCTTCTCATCAAAAAAAAAAGAAAAGCAGAAAAAAGAAAGAAAAGGCAGTCAATATAAAAATATTACAAAACCAATTAAAAAAAAGTAAAAAAAAAGAAAAAAAAGAGATAAAAATTTTATGTGATAATATTAATAGATTAAAAACCAAAGGTTAGAAGCATGAAAATCTGCTTAGTTGAACAGAAGAAGAGAGAATTACAATATTAAGAATTACAGAAACAAATCTTGCAAAAAGAGAAAAAACATTTTTAGTATACAAGACAACAAATAAATATATCAAATATAGAAGTAGTGTAGCAGAAGACAAAAAAAAAAAATTCAAATATAGAAGTTCTAATAGAAGAACAATGAGCAAAACATGTAGATGCTATCAAGAAGATAAATAAATACATAATAGAAATTTCATTATACTTCAAACAAATAAAGTTAAAAGTAATAGAGATCTATCTCAAACAATACAGAACATATACACTATTCTAAATCACTATATACTTACAATTGTATTTACAGTTTGGCAGACTAACAATATATAAAAGATGAACATAGTACTTGTCTACCTATAGGAATGACAAAAAAGAAAACATCCATCTGGATATTTAAATAAATTAAATATAGAATCCCAACTAACAATATAATTAACTATCAAATTAGTAATATTTTAACTAACAAAATCTAAATAAGATTTAATTATTCTAATAAGTTTAAATTGTAAATAAATTAGATTAAACTAGGTAGTTTTAGTATATCTATAGTCTGAGTTTTATTTTTGTAAACAATTTGTAAACTTGACCTTTGGTCAAAAAAACTTTTTGTAAATTCTTAATACAAATTATAATAAAGATAAAACAAAACCTTATCTTAAAAAAAAAAAAAAAAAAGTAATAGAGGATCTATATATTACCAAGTGACAAAGAAATAAAAAAAAGCATTTAATAAAAAATAATAAAAATTGTTATAAAGAAAAATAAACAAACACAAATAGTGATTATAGAAAACTTTAATTATACAATAAACAATGTTTTAAATAAGCAGAACCTACAAGCTGCAAGCTACAAAAGACTGCTAATATTTAGTAAATAAAAAGACAAAACTTCTATAATATATACAGAAACATGCATCTAACTAAACAAAATTACACATAGTTAAATTCAGAAATAGCAACAAGAATTGACTATATATAGATATCAGAAAGACTAGCTTAGGCCTACAAAGAGTAGCAATTGAAGACATAGAAGAAATTACTAAAAGTAATCATAAGATAGTAATAGCAAAAATATAAATAAAACATATGATAGTAAAAAGCAGCAAGACAAAAGTCAAAAGAAAAAGCCAATCAAGAACAATATATCTTTATAATAAGACAAAAAAAAAAAGTAGGAAAGTTATGCACAAGAGTTACAAAAACAATTAGAGATAAAAGAAGCTTTGAAAAACATACAAAAAAAAAAAACAAAAAGAGAAAAAGAAAATATAAAAAATTAACAATATATGAAATAAGATAGAAGAAATAATTATAACAGCAGCAAACAAACATATACCTAAGAAAAAAGTCTACAATATGATGATAAACAGAAGGCATAGTCAAGAAGATTAACAATAAGAAAAAATCATTGTAGAGTTTTAAAGATTAGTTAAGTATGCAAAGACAAAAAAAGGGCAGAAAGTTGCAGAAGTAGATAAAAGTAAAATAAATAGAAAACTTAAAATGTTAAACAAGAAAATCAGTACAAAATTACCAAAAGTCCAAAGACAATAGTTTGATACTTGGATAGAGAATATAAAAGGCTGCCCGAAAATTCTTCAGAAAAAAAAAAAAAATGAAAACAAAAATAAAAAATCAAATTGAAGACAATATAGACAAAAGATGTAAAATAATCAAAACTGATTAAAGAAAAATAATAGCTAGCCTTTTAAACAAACTATACAAAAAGGTAATACTCAACAGAGTAATTAAACAAAAAAATAAAAAAACTAGACTAGTAATAGAATTAGAACTAGTCAAAAAAGTAATGATAGAACATTATAAGAAGCAATTTAGAAGAGGAAATATAAAATTAAAAGAAATGTCAGAAAGCTAAAAAGAAATCTATAAACTATAAAACTGCATTAAGAAAGAATGATATAAAGAAATCAAAATGAAAATTAAAGAAAAAAAATATAAAGAGATAATTAAAGAACTCAAAACAGAAACAGCTTTAGAAATATCAAAAATAAGCTATATTCTAATTAAATGAGCAAAAAGAAAACACAAAAGGTTTTTAGAGCCTATGCAAACTTGTGCTTAGAGACAAAAGAGATACTGATAAAATAAAAAATAGCACAAATATACCTAATACCAAAAGATATAAAATAGAAATACAGTTTAAACAATATTTGACCAATAGCACTAATTAAAACATTTAGAAAGGTTGTAATGAAGTCAATAACAAAAAGGCTTAGCAAAATATTTGCTAAGAAAAAAATATTCAAAGAACCAAACTATGCAAGCCTATCAGGAAACTCAACAGAACAATCAGTACATGTTCTAAACATAATAATAAAAAAGATAAGAAAAAAGAATAAAGAGTTGTAGATATTTCTGCAAGATATAAAAAAGACATTTGACTCAGTTTTACTCAAAAGCCTTAAGCTAGTCCTACAAAAAGTCAAAATATCCAAAATGACAATCAAGTACATTTTAAACCTTTTTCATAAAAGGTAGCTTAAAATAATTACAGCTTATAGTCTAATAAAAAAAATAACAGCAGAAGATAAAATAGATTAAGGTAAAGTAATATCATCACTAATATGGTAGCTTTTCTATAATCCACTACTAGAAAAGATACAGAAAAATAAAAGATTAAGTTATATACTAGAATAAGAAGTTAAAAAAAGAATATATTGCAACAATATTACAAGCTACTGCCAAGCAGCAATTGCATATACAGATGATACAATGTAAATTATGAGTAATAAAAAACAATTGTTAGAGATCCTAAAGGTGACAAAAGAGTTCTTTAAAATGAATAACATAAAGATAAATAGATTTATATTAAAACTGAAAACAATGAACAGAAAAGTTAAAAAAGAAGAAAAAGAAATAACTTTTGAAGAAAACAAAATAATAAAAAAGCCAAAAAACAAAATAGTTTATTTATTAAAAATCTGACTAAACAACAGAATGAAAGAAGTTTTAGTAAGAAAAAAAGCAAAAGTGATAATAAATCAGACAATAAGAGACTTTAAGTATAAGAAAATAACAATGAGCCAAATTGCATATATAAACAATATGATAATAATATTAAAATTAAGCTATATGTTGCAATTAACAAAGATATTAGAAAAAAGAATAAATAAAATATATTAACCAATGATATGTTTAGCAAAACAAAAAAGCAATTTACTAAGAACATTAAAGAACTGTATAATAAAACATAAGAACTTTGATAGTTGCAGAATTCTGCAACAAGAACTAATAATAAAACAAATAGAAGGCTAAGTAGCAAGACTAAACAGAAAAATAAACTAGGACAGCTAACAAAATTAAAAATAATGCAGAATTGTCAAAAAACAAGTTTAACAGAAGACATATGAAAAGTAAAAAAAATTGCCAGAAACAAACTATGTTAAAAGAACAATTTAGTTTGTCTGATAATAGTTAAAGCAAAAGAATTAAAAATAAATATAAAACAAAAAGTAAATTATGAACAGCAATTAGCTATAGTTCTAAAATAATCAAATTAGTAGAATCATGACTGTAGAAAAGAAGTGATACCAAAACAAATGAAACAGAACTAATATATTTAAATTAGCTACTAGATACAAAAGAAAAAAAACTAATAATATAGCAGCAATTTAAAGACTATTAAAAATAATTGAGCAAAAGCAAAAAGGCAAAGTGGTTTAAGATAATAAAAACAAAAGTGTTTAACAAATTTAAAAGCAAAACTCTCTTCTGTAGATCCTAATTTACTAAGAAAATAAAAAATCAGATATATATGATAAGAAAACCAGTAAAAGAAAACTAAATAACTATACAGAAAAGCTCATATTGAGTTTAATAGTAGCACCTGGCAGCTAGACATAGAAACACCAACAACAAATACAGTAAAGATTAAGAGGAAAAGAGACAAAGAGACTACTTCTACAACTAAAAATGACATACAATGGCCTTAGGGCCCTACATTTGAGTTTTCCTTTTAGACTCAGCTACAACTACCAATGAACAACAAGACAACAAATAAATTGCCAAAAGGCAAGGCCAACAATAGACCAGACAAGACCTATACTAACCAAGCAACAAAAAGAAGATGTACACTTCTTCCTAGAGCAAAAAATAATACAAAAAGTAGGCAATTGAGCATACCCTTATTAGAAAATACAATGTCATCATCCTATACCAATGACAACAACAACAAACCAGTTGAAACAGGTTCTAAAAATACAAATGCAAATGTGACAGGTAACAATAATAAGCAAATAATTATTTCCCATGATAGCATATCTCTTACTACCATAAATAGTAATCACAACATGCTGATAGAGACAGATATAGACTTAACTGCTGAAAAGAATAATGAGGTAACTACCCAATATGTAGAAAATGCCCAAGCAACAACCAGCCAAAATGCCATATCTGACAATGAGGAAAACAACAACAAAATAGAAACAGAATTAGTGGACACAATAGCTAGTCACCAGACAGAACCCAGACACCAAACATATAGCCAAGTAACAAAACAAAATATCATAATAGAAGAAAGAATGCAAACTGATGATAAACAAGATTATACCCAATTATGGATAGATACCATTCAGCCAAATATTAGAAAGGATTGCATTAAACCCTTCGATATCAACAAATGGAACTACGACAAAATTATAGAATCACTTAAAGACAAACAAGGAATTACTGATTTTGTAATACATAAATTACAAACAAAATATACTAATCATACAATTCATCCTGTGATTGAAGTGAAATTCAAACATCTTGATACTGCTTTCTTTCTCACCTTTACAAGAACAAAGAAATTTATGCCTTCACACTAGGTTGCCTATGAAGAATTGTTCAAGAAAGAACTAGCAATATACAAAAGTCTGAATGCAATTACTAGTATAGACAAAACAACAAGAGACATAATATACCAAAAACTTTGACAGAAAATCATGATAGATTTTATAACTAACAAAAACTTCAATACAGTGACTTCTAAGGAAGTTTATTAAATAATTAAATATTATAGAGGATTTATAAAAGAACTAGCACTTATTAAAGCAGAAGATATTCAAGAAGCAATCAAAACAGCATTTGCAACACTACTAGAACCTCTTCCTTCAGATCCTAAACAAATACCAGAAAACATCTTACAAATGCTGCCATTCAAGCTACCAATCAGTCAGCGTGCACATACAAAGACTATTATCACCCTATTACACAAAATCTTACACTTCGCCAACTGCCAGAGAAATATTTTATTAAACTAGAACCTCTGTCAACAGAAGTATCAAAACTGAACCCAGCAGTAAAAGGCCTATTTCCAATCACAAGCTGAAGTATGCTACAAAATCTAGCATTTTATAGAAAAAGACTACAGAACTGATATGACTGCACAACTATTCAATCAAACTACTTTAATCTTCCACCTCCAAGACAACCACTCCCACTAGCTTACCAAGACCTAAGTTGCAAATATAAAATTCACTTTCTCATCAATATACAAGACCCAGATACAAACTTACCAGACTTAGTACAATGGTTAAGGGAAGATTATTACTTTAAAAACATCCCAAATGACTATTTCAAAGTTAAACCAGTACTTCCAAAAAAATTGGAAAAGATACAAATGCCAGATACCTTCACCTTTCCAATTCAAGAAGATGCAACTGCAAAGTGCTTTGTAGAACAGATCTCACCTGTTTACAAATTCTTATTTTCACTCTCACCAAATATTATGACAGCAAACCTTACTGATAAACCCTGGCTATCTAAAGACCTACAACAAATCAATGACTACAACATTACTACTCCTATAATCTCAAGAAAACAACTAGTAGATACAGCAAGAATGCTTAGAGAAAAATACTACTTTTATCAAATTTCAGAAACCTGGATACAAATAGGAGAATCCACTAATAAAGCTAACAAAGAAAATGCAGCACTCAATACTAAACAATAACCTAACAAGCCAATCATTTCTGATACTCCATCAGCCATTATGGAATATTTAAAAACAAAAAATATAAATACAATATGTATAACAATCTCTATAACTGAACAAGCAAAAGTTAACACAACTCTTGAATGTCTTCAGCAACATTTTACTATTGAAACTATTTCAGATAAGATTCTCTTACTACTACTACTCCTAGCTCCTAACTGGAATATTTTTAAAACCATTCCTTCTCAATGACAAAACACAACCTAAACATATCTACTAATAGCAATAAGACTGCTATAACTATACAATCCAAAGAACAACTAAATGAACCAAACCTAATTAAACTCAATTTAAATAAAAAAATCAATATAGCCACACACAATGTCAGAGAAATTAATGACATATTGAAAATGCAAACTTGGATTAAATACTGTGTAGAATCTAATATGCACATAATTTCAATTACTGAAACTAAACTAAAAGAATTAACAACGAAATCACTAACTAATCCTTTATACAAAATTTATATCTCAAACTTTATACCATACAAACTGAACCAGCATAAAACCAGTTTGAAAACTGCACTAATTGTCTGTAACCAACTACAACTATATATCCACAAAATTAACACTCTTTTAGAAACAGCAATATGCATTAACTTTTTCTTTTCTAACAACAACAAAACCCACATTATCTCGATTTATATTCCTTCAAACTATCTATTTCTTTTCAAGAATATTTAATCTCAAATGCTTACTTGGATTACAAAGGCCAAAGCCAAAAACTGGCACTTAATTATATTAGGCAACTTTAATGCCAACCAATACAAAAACAGACAATTTCCAATTTTCACTAACCTAAATGCTGTGAATCTAACAAGTCTTTTTACTTTTCACAATATTCAAACACCTACCTAACACAGTTTAACTAATACAAATCAAATAGATGATATTTGAATTTCCTCTAATATACTGTTAGCATTTGAACCTCTGTCACTTATTGATGCTTTGCATATTTTAGATAGCGATCACTGCATCCTATATACAACTTGGTATACCAATTTTATTCTACAAAAAAATCCTAGAAACAAGAAAAAAAAAAGAAAATATACCTATATAAGAAAATAACACAAGAGATCTAGAATAATTTTGAAGATGCAATAAACATTTTCTTTAATATACAAACTACCTCTCTAACAGACATGAACAAAGAAGAAATAAACAAAACCTGAAACCTCTGGTTAGCAAAAGTCAAAGAAACAATAAACAAACATATTCCTTACACCCTTACAGCTCCAAAACTCTTCTTTGTGCTTTCTCTAAAAACAACCAAACTCCATGCAGCCTTAAAACATATTAATAAATGTTTACACTGCCTTTCTAATAATCCACTAAACAGCTTAACAAAAGCCAACCATCATTTGTCCAAAGCTGCCACCTTGGCAGAAATCAATATTCCTTTAATTACACAAACACAATTAAACCTCTTAGCCTCTGACATAATAGCACTAATAAAAGAGCATAAACATACAATTTGGCAAGCATATAACTTTGAAAAAAAACAAGAACAAAGTAAACAAATTAAATTCTATACAAATTGAAGGTACTTGGACTTCAAAGACAACATAAGCCGAATGTTAGACAGCATTCTAAAAAGAAGAGCATAACCAGTCAGTTTTGAAAAAATTATTTCACCAGACAAAATAATTACTGATAAAAATGAAATCAAAAAAGCCACATGCTTACACTTTAAAAATTGGACAAAAAACAATCCAGCTAATGATAACAACTAGAAGGAATAGGAAACAACATATTTTTTACTTAGCAATATTAAAAACAACATTTATGACAACCTTCTCAATTCTATTACAATGACTAAACTTGAGCAAACAATAAAAATGGCACCTAAAGAGAAAGCAACTAAACCACTAGAAATTTCAAATGAAGTTTTCCAACACTTACCTTTATCAGTTTTCTTCTATCTTCTAAATATATTTAACAATTGCTTAATACAAGAAATCATTCCTGACCAATGGCTAAAAGCTAATATCTGGCCAATCCTAAAGAAACAAACCTACAGCTATGAACTTAACTCTACTCACCCTATTACATTAATTGACCATACTAGAACAATCTTTATAAAAATCTTAACAACCCGATTAACAAATATTTTAATGCGCAACTAAGTACTATCTCCATATAATTTTGCAGCTTTCTCATATTAATCTATATTACAACCAATCTCACAACTTATGCAAACCCTAGAAGATGCAGTCACAAATAACAAAGAAATCTGGATTCTTTTTCAAGACATGTCAAAAGCCTTTGACTCAATTTATCTATTCACTTTAAGCAAAGTACTCAAAAGAATATATATCTCAGACAAGGCAATAAACTTACTAGCATACTTACTCTTCTATTGAACCAATGGAGTAATTACAACCCTAGGCCTAACTGCACCATACCTGATAGAAGATGGTATTGACCAAAGAGAGGCAATCACTTCTCTTCTTTGGAAAATATACTATAACCTATTAATATCACGAATATATAAAGAACAGCAAGGATACTGTAATGAAATTCCTTCTTTTAGTACAAAAAAGATAAATACCTTGGTAATGGCCTACATGGATGACTCCCTATGGATTGCACCAAACAGAGCTTTGCTTACCAATAGTTTACATACTGCCTCCTCTTTTTACAAATTCACCAACATAAAAGTCAACACATTGAAGTCCACTCTAGTTACAAACTCATCAGATTTAGACAAAACAATACTCTTTAACAAAGAAAAGTTAACAGCAATCAACAATGAGGCACCTTTTAAATACTTGGGAGCATGGTTCTTAACTAACAAAAGACCAATACTAATACAAAAAAAAATAATAGCTAAAGCTAAAATCAATCTAAAAAAATTACAATTTACCAATATAACAGAAAAACAAGCAATCTATATTATAAACAGTATTATTGTTCTACACCTTATTTATCATCTATATTCCTTATTTCTTTCTTCTGCACAACTAGGTTCATTTAACAAAGCCTGTACTCATTTAATAAAAAACAAGGCAAGATTAGCATGAGGGTTTCAAATTCCTTTCTTTTCAATCCAGACATTTATGCACTAACAGACTTAAAACAAGCCCAAACATTAGCACTAGTCACAACACTTCAAAAAAACCTAAATCATCATAACTTTGATGCTTCTTTTCTAAAACTATGACTACAACAACTGCAAGATGCAGCACTCACAAATATCTCAATTTTGGAACAACTACCAGTATTTCCATTATTACAAATAAACACACAAACATGCCAAATGATAATAGCATTATATACGTTAGGACTACAAACTACATGAGATAATAATGACTGGCCACATCCAAAAAAATTCTTTGGAACATCTATAAACCAACTTCTCAAAAACCATCCTAGAGCCTCTTATCTTAAAGAAAAATTAAACAATCACAACATCACAAGCATTAAGCAATTTTTAAACTCAACAAATACAGAACTGATAACATGAAATAACTTCCATCATAACATCAGAAAAATACCTAGAGGCCAATGTCCTTATTAGTTTTCAATAATAAAGGACCTAATAACTGCTTCGGTAAACCCATTATTAATATTTTCAGAAGTAAATCTATACATCATAACTAACTAAACACCTAATAAGAAAAACTGGATAATTACAAAGGACTTAATTTGTAGAAAAATTCACAATCTATTTAAAAAACATCTTAAGATTCGATATTACAACTTGTATTCAGACAATATACTGACAGTCTGCCAAGGATATGCTCTAAAAAACAGATTCTACATCTCCAAATACTGTTACTTTAATACTACAGAACCAATATACAATCTTTAAGTAGATTGTAAAAAAGAAATTCACATCAATCTAGATAACTTTAAAAAAGCATTAACTTTAAATTTACCAACAACAAATTAATCCCCAAAACAATAAATACAACCAGTCCTAACTAGACCTTTATGTTCATTCAACAATCCTCCAATACTACTCTGGGACACAATAATGAAAGACAATTTTAACAAAAAAACAATAACATTATATATAACAAGTAGTTGATGCAATATCGAAAACAATTCTTACATAATCACTAGTTGCCACTTTCAAAATCTTGATACTTCATTCAGTTGTTTTGCCAACTGTTGGCCTTCTCATTTAAACACACTAATAATTTTGTTAACTTTTGTGCTCACTACAATGAATCCAAGTGCCAACATTAAAATAATCACTAACAACTCTTTGCTTGTAAACACAATCACTTTTATATAGTGTTAACCTGTAGTTTTTCCTTTAACCACAATAATAACAGAAGCTACTCAACTATAGTATGATGACTATAACTTGACAGGTTCTATACAAAAGTCTACACAAGACTTAACAAAATACAGAGTG
>CAJVQA010005862.1:0-15572 GCA_910591915.1 Cetraspora pellucida
TTGGCAGATATAGGGTAGAATAATGGCAGTTTTTTTTTCTGTTATTTACCTATTATTCACCCTTTATTCATTCGTTCGACCTGTGTAAGTTTTATACAATAACAGTTGTTTTTTTTTGATGTTAAGGATAAGGCCTTGTTTATAACTTTATTAATAATTTTAATTGTATATTTTAGTACAAGAATACTAAAATAAACTAAGGTTGTTTGTAACAAAATAAAATTACATACAAAAATAAGAGCTTAGACTAGTTTATTTGTTACCTAAACTGACTATGATAGTTAAAGCCCATCTAAATTTAAAGTATTAGTATATAGTTAAGAAAAATATTGTATTTAATTTAAAGAATTGACCAGATGTTAAGTTTTCTAATTGCTTAATTATTGGTGAACATATATTAGATTGTAAATAAAGTTAATTTGCAATGCTATATAGACATAAATATGTGTAGGCTTGGTAATGTTGTTTGAAGACTCTATTAATTTTGATGTTATGTATCAGTACTGCTAATATTATTTTAGTATTTTGGTGAAATTTGGATATATTTTTTCTAATTGAAAAATTTAATGCAATATGGTTTTCAAATTAGTTTATATATTTGTTTATTAATATGTAAAAGTATTTGAATTACTATTTGTAAAGCTAATTATAAAGGTATATTAAAGTTACAAATAACTTTAATAAGTAACTTAGGTATAAGTTCTTTAAGTATAATATTTATAAAATGTAGGTTGTGTTGAAATAGTATGTAATCAAAGCATAAATAATAACATATATTAGAACCTAGTTCTTGAAGTTAAGAAGGTGATAAGTCCAATTCAGTCTTAGAAAGTATTTGGTTAACAAATATATAAATAATATTAAAGAGAATATTATGTATATTAGAGCATATACACTAGTATGTAGATGAGTTAGGAAGATTGCATTTGAAGCAATTAGTAGTAATAAAGATATAAAAATATCTGTTATGAAAAAAGAATTGAGTAAGTAGCTTATTTAGTAAGAATTTAGATTTAAAAGCTTTGAGTTAATTAAGTTTAAAACTAAAAAAAAAATGTAGGTTTTTAGTTATAATTAAGATAAAGCCAAGAAGAGGTTCAGTCTATAAGATGGTTTAGATGAGTTTATTTACTGTTTCTTTTTTGTAAGAACCATATTGCTAATATGTATGCTTTGCATATATTTTTAATAAAATATCTAGTTGGTAGTTCAATAAAGTTTTGTTTCTATTAAAAAATATAATAAGAGTTATAAATATTAGTATAATTAAAAATAAGAGATTGAAGAAGTATATGCTGTTTTGCTAAAGAGTCTGCAAGATTGTTAAAAGGATTATTAATATAGGCTTGAACTTTGTAAAATATAATTTGAAAATTAAAGGATTTTATAATATTAAGTAAGGTATGCTATAAAGACTATGTACTAAATTTGAATAACTTATTAGAATTTTATAATTTGTTCGATAGTATGTAAAATTTTGAAATAACAAATTGTAAGTCTGTATAAATGTTAATAAATAAATTGTGAAGTATGATAAATATTGCAGATAGAATCGAAACTAATTCAGCTTTATAAGATGATAGTTATAAATGGATTTAGGCTAAAAATTTATAGATAATTTGATTTTTTTTATTAATTTAAACTCATTTAATATCTATAAAACATTGTTTTATTCTAATATCAATAACAGAACTATCAGTATAAAAAGTAAAGTTATTATTTGTAAAATTAGATAAGTAAATGTCTTGAAGCTTGTGAGTGCAGCTGTTTGGTTTAAAAATTTCTAAAATGCTAGAGTTGTATATAATGATATTAGGAGGTATAGAAGGTATATATAAAGGATGTTTAATAGCTATTAAGTATATAAGATCAATGTAATTGGTATTGAGTTTAAGATTGTTGAAGGTTTTTTTAGCTAGAAATGTTAAAAAGATAATTGCAGATGTATTAATAGTACATATTTAGTTAATTCTATTTAAATTAAGATGGCATCCTGTATATAGTTTGCATTCAATAAGTGAGAATAGATAATATTGATTGTAATCTAAATTAATATTAGATTTTCAATGTGTAATCAAAAATGAATTAAAGGCAGAAATATATTTGTGAATTTTACCAATAATAATTTCTTTATTATTAAAATAATAAGTAAGAAGCCAAGGTTTTTGTTTTTTGGCAATAGTATATATATTGTATACAAAAGAGTTAGTACTAGGTAATTGAAAGTAAGATAAGATAGTTTTGTAATATTTATCTAATATGATTTTGTTTTTAAAAAGGTAAATTATAAAGGTTGTTTTTCTTTTGTTAGTTGATGTAGTCTTGGTGAAAGATATTGCCATTTAAGTAAGGTGCTATTATTAGCAATATATAGTTGCTCTAAATATAAGATATTAAGTTTTCTTAATTTTTTTTTAAAGGTAACATATTTTGGATATTGTATAAGTATAGGTTCAATTGGTTGGCATACATTGTATATTGTATTTGGTCATAATATATTGTGATAGGCAATAATTGTAATATTAAGATGTTAAAACAACTAAATAATTTTAAAATTGAGAGTAAGTTTGTTGTATCCATCAATAATAGATTGATTATGTTGAAGAATATTAGTAGTAGACTAGAAGCTATTTTGAAGTTAGTGCAGTCTAATCTTAGTTGTTGTGCCAAAAATATTAGAATCATTAATTTATTATTAAAAATTAGTAATATAATATTGCAGTTGAATGTTTCAAATATTACAGATATTGTATAAATATGAGTTAAGCATAAAGCTATTAGGAAAGAATCTGAATAAGTTGAATTTATATCTAACTATGATAAGATATTTGGCTAATATACTGTTGTATATAAAGTGTAAAAGAATAGTATTATATAGTCTATATTCAATAGTTAGTATAATTACTGTATTAATAATATATGCTATTTGTTTGTCAGTAATTTTTTTAGTACTAGTAATATTCATTAGTTGGATTGCTTCAACTTGAATTAGCTGGTCTTGTTTGGATATAAATTTATTAAGTGTAAATTAGCAGCTTAGAAATTTGAATAGTTGGTTGGCTAGAATAGGTTTAATTAATAAATTAAAAAAAAAAAGTTTAGCAGTAGATAATGTATTAGAAACTAAAATAGATTTGGCTAAATTAATTTATATATTTGCTATATAATAAAAGGATAATGTCATTTTAGTAATTGATTCAAATTCATTTTTGGACTATGCTATCCAGAGGATATTATCTATATATACCAGTACAGATATAGGGGTTTGTAAGTTTTGTAATTAAGGTAGAGAAAGATTAGTTTTCCATTAAGTATATAGAGTGTATTTATAAAAATAGTTAGTAATTTTACTAATAAAAAGGTCATAATAAATTCTCTAAAAGAGTGATATAATTGTTTCTTCTTAGTCAATGCCATTTTTAACTATATAAGAGTTTGTGAGTTCAAAAAAAGTTATAACATAATTATGACAATCAGTAAGAAGATCAGTTAGAAATTTAATAAGATGTTAAGACATTTGTAGTTGTAATAAAAATTTTTCAAAAAATTAAAGTTTACAAAGTTATAGGCCTTATTTATATCTTGTAATAGTAGCCAGAGTTGTTTTTTTTTGTTTTTTATAGTTAAAGTCTCTATCTTGGGGATGTGATATTTTATTCAAGTTTTGTTAGAAAACAGATGCCTCCAAGGGCTCCCTTACATTAGAGGTTACAACTAGTTACATATGCATTTTTGGTGCCTAATTTAAGTAGTCTACTTACATATTGCTATATAAGTTCTACACTAGTTGCTATACCTGCAAACCAACTAGAAGTCTTGCCTATTTAAACCCTTTGCATATGCAATCCTTCTTGTATTATGAGAACATCTCAAGGCTACACCCATCCAAGTTTTTGATGCTTATCGTTACCCTTAGGACTACTTTATCCTCGATAGGAAACTTACTAGAGCCTTTATGTCCCACATATATAGACCTAGTTTTATGCAACATGCTATAGTTATCTAACACTTGCAGTCACAGAGGTTACCTATTTAACTGCTATATTGCACTATTTCTACTCTTGTAAAGTTTACTAGAACCCCAGTACCTATTTTTCCAGCATCTTCTTCATCATCTTCTACTAGCCACAACTTGAAACCATCAGTCTCATTTCAGACTACCAATTCAGATAATCTGGTATAGTATACTTATGTATCCTTTTTCTTTAGCAAATCTGGCAACCTGGTTGGTTATATGCTCCTCTACACATATTTGACGTTCAGTTTTAATCTTTGGCTCCTATGAATATGTTTTATAGGCTTCAACTGGTCTGATGGTACTATTGAAAGTTCATGCTACCTATTTACTCAGGAATTTTCAAGTAGGTTTCTGTCACCTTGGTTTCTTAGTCTTCTATGCCTGATGGTTTTGTCGTGAATTTGTATCGAAGTTTCATGCAACACTGATAAACATTTTTCTATGTATATATAATATTACATTTTACATAGATGTCTAAGCTCCCAATATTAGAAAACCTAACTTGGTGTACTTGGGTAACTGCCATATGAGGCCAACTAATCAACAGAAGACAGTTACCATAATGCAGATATAATTTCCAAATTTTGTTGTAGGTGGAATTTGAATCTTAGATCTGCTACTTGGAGGATGACAACCCAACTACTACATTAGGATTGCCATCCTCTAGTAGCCAGAGTTGTTTAGAGTTGCAAAAAGCATTTTCTATAGTATTGTTTAAAATATATATTGAAATTAATATACTATTGCCAGGAAGAGCAATATAGTTGTAAAAAGATAGAATAGAGTATTGAATAAAAATACTATTAAGTCTATTAGTATGAAGTTTTGTATAAAGTTTTTTAATGTGTTTAAAAGGCTAATAGGTCTAGTATTAGTAAGGTTGTCATTAAATATAAGTTTTTTGAATATTGGAAATATTCTTTCTTCTTTTTATTGCTTGAGTATGTGATTTAGTTTAAGACATTTGTTGAATAATGCAGTTATCTCTTTTATAAATATGGGGCCTGCATGTTTTAGCATTTTATAGCTAATATTTAATGAATTACAAGCTTTGTTGTTAGAAAGTTGGTTTAAAGTTGTAAAAACTTTCTCTTTAGTAAAGTTAGTAAAAGCATGTTAGTACCAGTCAAATTTGATATCAGTTTTGGATTGATATTCATTTGATCAAGAGGAGTTAAAGATTTGAGTTTGAATATAATGAGAAGAAGTTCATTAATCAAAGTGGTTCTGAATGTGTTGTTTAATAAGTAAAATTTTTGTAATGATATCAGTATTAGTTTTGATGTTGTTAAATCTGACAGGATCACAGTATCAATTAAGTATACTGTTAATTATTAATATAGGTTTATGTTAAAGTTTAGAGCATCTTTTTGCTATATTATTATTAATCTGTTCTTTAATATTTTTAATGTTTTCTAAATTGCATGCATGATATAATAATTTCTATTCTGTATTAGCTAAAAAGATCTATTCAGGTAATAGCACATAGTCACTTGGTATAAATAGAATATTAAGAAGATAAGAAAGATTAAGTTTATGAATTGTTTAATTGTATTGAGTAGGTATAGTTAATTGTTACTAAATAAAAGCTTTGATTTGTCTAATGATATTTTCAAGTTTTTTTATGAAAGTATAATTGTAATGCTTTTGAGGAGAATATATATTAAAAATTGCATACAGTAAATTTTTTATTTGGAATATGTATATTTGTAGCAATAATAATACTAGTTTGGATTTTGTGTCAGGTTGTCTTAATAGAGATAGTTGTCTAAGTTAAAAGAGAAGTGTAAGTTAATTTTAGATTAGATAAGACTTGGTCAATAAAGTTTTGCTAAAGTTCATTATTTATATTTTTGTATTGAAATATTCTTCTTTTAGTGTTAGTAACAGCTCTTTATTTGGCCATAAAGGCATAAAAGAATTCTCATATAAAAATAAGAATATTATGATCACTACAGGTGCTAGTATTTGGATCATTAATAGTATATAATATGAGGTAACATAGTAAAAAGTAGTTGGCCCAAATGTAATCAATACAGAAGAAGTTTGGATTTGATAAAAGAAGATTAGAAATCATTAATATATTAAAGTCTCTTATAACAATATGTAATATATTTTTATTCCCAGCTTCTTGTATTCATTATATAATAGTGTTTTAGCCAAAAGTCTAAGTTATGAATCATTATATGATAGATAAATAAATATAATATAGAATTTAAAATCATATTTAAAGAATAGATCAATTGTGATTGCATAATCATGAAATTAAAGAATATTATGCATGTGAGGTTTAAAATAATTTTGTATCATAATTGCAGTTCCAGCTTTAGAGTTACTTTTTTTTTAATATTAACAATGAGGCCATGCTTTTAACTTTATTAAAATTCAATTAAAGTTTTTACAAAGAAAAGCTTGCTTTTAAATTATATATAAAGAATAAAAACTCAAACATATAATTTGTGATCTAAACCTACAAGAGTGGCCAAGACTCACTTAGATTTGGGTGTTAGTAATAATATATGAGAGAGGGGTATGATATTTAATCTATTGGATAGTCCAAAGATCAATTTTAGTAATAATTTGTAGTATTGAAATATGAAGTAATGGTAGACTAGAAAGAGAATTATGAGTTGAGTTTGTAGAAAATGTAATTGAAGACTATGCTAAACATGAAATACAATATAGAATTCATAATTGTTTATATATTTGTTGATTTAAATGAAGAAAGAATTTAATAGAAAGAGAGATAGCTATACAATAAAGAATAGAAGTATTATAAATAGTAGAAATAAGATCAATAGAGACTAAGTCAGATAAAGTAGAAATAAGAGATGGTATATAAGAAAAGTTGTGCAGTTTAAAACTGTTAAGTGTAAGAATTTTTTGATATAGATTAGAAACAGAATTAGCAGACATGTCAAGGGCAGTAGCATTTAAGATGCAGTTAAGAGAATTAGAAATTAAATAGTAAATTGTTTAAGTGAAAGAACAAAGAGTCCAGTGTAGTAAGAAACTAGTTTAGTTGCATTAGTAGCAGAAAGAAGAATAAGAAGAGTTATATTTATGAAGAGTATGGGGAACAGGTAGTTCATTCAAAAGAATTTTAACATGAATGGTTTTTAGAATAAAGAAATAAAAACTATAAGCAAAGTTAGAGACTTTTTGATTATTATTAATGTAAAGCCAAGTGGCTTCCCAGTTAATATTAGATGCAATAGTAGACCATTGTTAAAAATGATGTTGAGATGTCCAAAGTATTATAATATAAGCTTAACAGATAGTATAAATAGAGCATCAAATAGAAATCTTAATAGAAAATTAGTCAATAAATAAAATATATGCAGAGTTATAAGAATTGTTACTTAGAAATGTTAAGAAAGCTAATATTTGATGACTATGAGCAAGCTGGTCAGCAAGATTATTGAATAGATTATCTTGGTATGCAGTAACTTTGTGAAAAATGAGCTAAATATTGTATGAGTTAATGAAGTTGATAAGAGTTTGCCAAATAGAGAAGTATGATGTATAAATATAAGAAAGTTAGAAGCTGATGAGCAGATATTGTAATATTTGGAGATTACAGATTATGAGTTAGTAAAGATATAAACAAAACAGTTTCTGGGAGCAGTAATAATTGCTGAAAGGATAGCAAGGATTTCAGCTTTGAAAGAGCATAACCAAAGTTTAACTTGTGTCTAAAATGAATGAGTAGTTGTAAAGTTATCAACTTGAACCCAGCCTATGCCTATAGAGCATTGAGAAGTACTAAGCTCAATAACAGAACTACTAGTATAAAATGAGATAGTAGTTAGATTATAATTAAAATTAGCAATAGACTGTAAACTGTTAGTAAGTTGGCATAATTGAAAGATGCAAGGTAATTGTTGTAAATTGATTGTTAATGAAAAAGAAGATGAAATATATATAGAATGTCGAATAGCTACAGAGTATGCAATATCAAAAAAGTTGGCATATAGGTTGAGAGTTTTGTTAGAATTAATACAACAAAGTAATTTAGTAGCCAAATTTGTAGAAATAAAGATAATGCATTTGTTAGTGATTGTATTAAAATTAAGGTGTCATCCAGAGCATATGGTAGTAGTAGAGAGAGAAGTAGGATATGGGTTAGTAAACTGAGACTGAAATGAACAGTACTAGTAAGTAATAAGAGTAAGGCCTATAGAGTTATTATGCCTTCTGGCCTTGCTAACAATGATTTGATTATTAAGAACAGTAAGTAATCAGGGCTTGGTATTAGAGTTAAAGTGGCCAGTAGTATAAAAAAAGTAGTTTGATTAAGGTAGGTTAAAATAATTATATAATGAACATTGATAAGAATGACTTGTAGTAATATTCTCAAGAGTAATAAACCATTGAGATATAACACCTTTAGAAAGTTTGTTTAGTCTGAGAAAAATATGATGCCAGTGTAATAAATATAAATTATCATAAGTGATAAGTTGATTGAGAAAAAGGAATTTGTGGTGTTTAAGTTGTTTTTTGAAAACAGGATGTTTAGAATTAGAAAAAAGAAGAAATTCCAGAGAGATAGTTTCATCATGTAAAGTATAAGGAATGTTATAAGTTGAATTGATTAAAAATGTCCAACTAATATGTTTAATAAGCTATATAATTTTAAAGTTTGTAGTTAGCCAGTTAGGACCATCAATAATTGGGTTGGGGTAAGAGAAAATGCTAATTGAAGACTAAAGATTGTTTTGTAATTGTTGAATTCGAATATGAGTAAATGTGCCTAATAGGTCAGAGTTATTAAGTTATTTGAGAAAGTTAGAAATATGATGTTGCAGTTGAATGTCCCAAATGTATTTGATGTTATAAATTTGTGGATGTAAAAGGATACAAAAAGGTATTGTGTGACAAAGTTTGTCTTTAAGTTTGACAAGGCCAATATGCTAAGTAAAAATTTTGTTACAAGTTGATTGATTAATTATAATATTTCAAAGTTGGTATTCAAGAATAGGAATGATCACTGTGTTAATAATATAGTGAGCATATGAGTTAGTAATACATTTGGTTTTAGCAATTTGAATAAGTTAAGAAGATTTAAAGATAAGTAGTTTTGTTTATTTAGATTGTTTGTTGTCCAAAGTGAACCAACAACCTAAAAATTTAAAAGGTATTTAGAAGAGTATAGAAGAAGAAGATGGTTGTTATAAGAAATAGATGTATAATAAGATGGAGGATTGTTGGTAACCAGAATGGATTTTGAAGAGTTAACTTGAATATTGGCTATAGCATAAAAAAATTCAGCTATAGATAACATGTGTGATAGTCCAGATTGTGATAAGACAATTCAAAAAGTATCATCCATATAAGCCAAAACAGAGCATTTTTTTTGTAATAAATTAGATATTTGAAGTTTGAAATTAGTAGTCCAGAAGGATTGTAATTTGTAATCAGGAGTGTTTGAGTATATATAGAAGATAAGTGAATTATAGTAAATATACTATAATAAAGAAGTAATAGTTTTACTTTGGTTAATATCATTGTAAACTGAATAAGGTGAAGTTAAGTCAAAATTAGTTATAACTTGATTGTGATAATTAGTAAGAAGATTAGAGAGAATGTTAATAGTAGATAAAGAAAGTAAAAGACAGAAAAGTGCATGTTTAAAGAGAATAAAGTTGACAGAGTTATAAGCTTTACTCACATCTTGTGAGAATAACCAAATGTTCTTATGATTGCAAGAAGCATCTTCAATAAGGTTATTAAGAATATTGATAGGAATTGAAGTACTGTTATTGAGAAGAGCAACATAATTAAAAGGTAAGAGAATTGAATGAATTGAAAATATAGAGCTAAGTCAATTGGTAAGAATTTTGATATAGAGCTTGTAAATATGTTTAACAAAGCTAATAGGTCAAGTAAGGTTAAGGTTATCATCAAAGATGTTTCATTTAGAGATAGGATAAATGCAGCTATGTTTTCATTACTTAGAAATTCTGTTTTTAAGAAGGCAATGGTTAAAGAGAGCAATAATAGCAGAAATGTATTGAGGGCTAATATGTTTGAACATTTCATAACTAATGCCTATAGGACTACAGGCTTTGTTATTAGGTAGTTGGAAGAGACTTCTTAGAAATTCATCATTAGTAATAGGAAAATTAAGAGAATTATACCAAGTTGGATTAATATGAAAGAATGGAAGGTAGTATTGTTGCCAAAAATTATTAAAGAGAATTTAATTAATAGGTTTGTGTGCAGTTCAATTTTGAATGTAAGGAAGTTTTATATTAGTAAAATAAACAAGTTGATAGTAATGATTAAGAGCTTTAGAGTTACTGTAACATGACTAATAATAGAAATAATATAAAGATTTCTGTAATTCTATAGTTGCATTATCTTGAGATATTTTTGTTTCAGTTATACTAATAATGTTTATATTATAAAATAGACAGTAGTCTTCCCAAACTTGCTGTTTAAGGTCTTCATTATATTCTCTTATATTATGTGTATATATTTTTAAGAATAAAGGCTAATAAGATGTAGTTATTAGATTGAAGAATAAGAGATATTATAAGAATATGAAATGTTATTAGTTTTATTACTAAGATTAGATGTGAGAAATAAGAGAAAGTTGTATAGAGATGCTGGTATAAAAAAGACTGATGTTGATGTATTTAATTTTAGTTGAATGTTCAGATAGTGTCAGATAGTTTAAACTAATAATATGAAGTGATTAGATAAAGGTTTAGGTTTAAATAGAAAATAAATATGAGCTTCACTATAATTATTTTTGATAGAGATAGTTAATATGTAGCTATTAAGTTATCAAATAAATAACCTAAGCTATAGATGTGTTGTAAAAAAGTATTAATAGATTAAGGATAAGGAAGTAGTAGTATGTAGTTATAAAATAGAAATTTGTTATAGCAAGTATTAAATTAGATTTTGTCATAGTATTGTTTAGCTATAGTAGTTTCATTATAACCTTCAAAAATAGTTCTTACTAATTAAGAATAAGTGTTGTTTAGTTAATTATTTTTTATGATTAAATTAGTATTTAATGTATTATTGTTTGTTAGAGAAAATTTAAAAGAGATTGATATAAATGAATAGTAGGTATAACTTAATAGTTGTGAAAAGAAATATTTAGGTAAGAGTTAAGATATATATGTTAGATATATATAAAAACTATACTACATTGAATTCTTTAATTAAAAAAAATAACCAAATTCTATTGTTACTAGTAAATTAGTTAAATTATATATACTCAAATAACAAAAAAAGGCAATGAATTGTTACTATTGAATAGGATATATTATATATCATTTCTCAATGCCTTAGAGGCAGAATAATTTGGCACTGGTTTAAGGTGATGATTAAGGAGTATTATTAAGAGAGCTAAGATGAGATAAGTGAAGAAATCCTAAAAAAGTGTTCTATTTTGTGAATTTTATTTTTTCTAAGTAGAAATTTTTAGGGTCTTTATTTATTAATTTTATTATTTTTTTGTAAAACAGAGAAGGCATATACTTTGTTCAAATAAAAATAATTCCTTTTTATAAAAATTTTACAAAAAAGCAAGAAGAACATTTTTGAAAAATTCACTATTATTCTAACATATTTTGTTCCATTATATCAAGCCATTTTTCTTCTTTTAGCTAATTCTTTTACTTTTACAGCCTCTAGTTTCCTAACAATATTTGGTATTCAAAAACACTTTCATGTTGTTCTTACCTAATTTTACATAGAAACCAAACCAATTCTTTCCTTTTCGATTTAACACTTTATCACTTACTTTTTCATAGCCTTTACTTCTTGCTTATTCAATGCTTTTTTTTTACTTTTCAACCAATATTCTTATTTCTTCAATCAATTGGTAACACATTCACACAGCTACAAGCTTTGTCTAACAAGGCAATATTAATCTATTGACTTATTTTAGCCTTTACTTTTGTCAATTGGGTTATGCAGGTTACTTTATCATTTTGGGTCTGTCAACAGTAATTGTCCTGAAAGCTTAGTATTTACATTTATAATCTTATGCAGCATCAATTTAGGGCTTTACTGTTTATCCATTTTAGGCAATTCTTTGAGATTAGAGGATACAAATTTGCTACTAGAACTATTTATATATTAAAATTATATTAGTTATACTAACACTTAATCTTAATAACTTGGAACTTTCAAATAACATTATCAAGTTAATATATATATTTATATTTTTATAATATTACAAACTAATATTATTTACAATAGCTTCAAAACAATCTATAATTAACTATTAATATACTTTAACATTTCAATCCCATTATTGATAACCTAAACAAACATACTTTAAATTATAATATTATTCAATTACTAACATAATTAAATATATTAATACCAGCTAATCTCAATATTTTATGGCCAAACACTATATTATACAATTTTTAATCACTAGAATTAATTTTATTTCAACATTTACAATATATTAGCTTCAAAAAACAAATTAAAAATTTTAATATCCTATATCTTGAACAACTTTGTACAGTTGACAATACTATCTTACTTAAATAGAAACATCTTTTACTGTGACTATTATACTTACTTAAAGGCTGAAAACCATTATAGTTCATCTATTTGAAAGATACTATAATGGCTTACAATATCTACAGAGTCCTTCTCTTATACTAACAACAACCAAAATATAACCTATTTGTGTATAACTCACAACATATTACTAAAAAATCCAAATCTTAATTATTTATATACACTAACAATAAGATTATTATTGGTAAAAGTTATAGATATTTTAAAAGCACTAACCAAATATCTATTACATATTGGCAAACAAATATTGATATAAATCACTCTGACTACTATATTCTTTTACAGACCTAATGCTTACCTTGCTTAGACTGTTATCTAAACTCCAACAGAATCTAAAATTTATGTACAATTAATGTATTTATAATTATTTCTTTTCAGTTTTTAGAAAGAGTTAATTTATTCAGTAAACTTCAATGCCAACTATATAGACCTTATTCATTCAATAGCTATTAAATATTTACTATTAATTCTTCTATTACCAACAATCTTAATTTCTAATTTTACATTTTTGAAATATTTAAAACTAGTAAAATAGCAAACATACTTAAACAATATTCAATTCTCAATAGCTTTTAACAACAATTTAACTTTTATACTGATGGCTTAGTAATCAATATTGAAACAACCAATGTATAATAAGTATTGGCTAGGTTCAGGTTAATAACAATAATTAAATTATCTACAAATTTTCTGCTAAAATACATTTCTGGCTATTATCTTACAAAGCAGAACTGATAGCTATCTTCTTAGCTATTTCTACTATACTCTGAAATGCAATAGTCAATGTTTTTACAGATTTCCAATCTATTATTACTCAATACTCTAATATTTATACTACACTTTCTAATCCCAATAAACTTTTTAAATTCAATATATATTCTATATAGCATACTTTATTGAATATCATTAAATCTTACAACCTTCAGATCAATTTCTATAAAATATAAGCTTATACTAACAATAATTTGAACAGTCTTGCTAACTCTTTTGCTAAACAACATAATCTTTTTCTTGATCTATACTTTAACTATACCAATATTTACAATTCATACTATATGTTTTTCTAAGACCAATATTTTATAAAATACTTTACTAGAATGTTTATCAAAAATATTTACAAAGCCTACATTCTGACAATGTAATCATCTTAAAAATATAACCAAGAATAGAATCAACTTATTTCAGAAATAGATTAGAGATCCATTTGGCTATATTTTAATTATAACCAAAAACCAACATATAATATAATCAACTTTAAACTTAATTATTTCAAATTCTTTAAAATCAAAATTCTACTAAATGAATTATATATATACTCTTTATATTATAAAATATATCTACACATTTCTATAATACAAACTGCACTTACCTGACTATTTAACACACTGACAAACATGTTCCAACTTTACATTACTTACTAGTATTATTCAAAATTCTATTTCTAAACACATTAGTCAAAGCAATCTGAACTTTTTTAAACTACAACAAGAAGAACTTATTCAAAAAATTTAAAACCATAAAACCTTTTTACTACATACTATTTAACAAAAACTCATTTTATTTTGATATTATACTTAAAGGACTTATACCCAAATTCTTAATTCAAACAATTTAAAACTTTAATATTTCTTACAAATTAGCATTACAAACTACTATTAAAATACTACTTAAAATCAATAAGCTATACTATAAATTACTCTGAAAATCATACTGCATAAACTTCTTAAATTAAAAAAAACAACAAGATTTTAAACCTCTTTTTTCTAAACATTTAATTTAAACTAATTATAATAGACAAACTAAATACAACCATCAAATATATACATATTTATGTATATATAAACTATCTAATTAAGTATATTTAAACTCCAACATATATCCATCTATTAGTTATATTAGAAAAATTAATATATAGATTATTCTCTAGATTAAATACAATATCTCTTTTAATTATATTTTAATTATTCAAATCTAGATAAGTCTTGACTATTCTAATAAGTTTAGATTACAGATAAATATATCTAAGTTTTATTCTTAAATATAGTTTTTTCTTTATTTGTATTTAAGTTTTTTATATATAGTTAGCAGTTTATAGTTGGCTCTAATTGCAAGTGTTAGCCTTAGCTATAATATTTATATAGAATTATTTTTGTATATGGTAATTCTATAAAGTTACTAACTTTAAAAACTACCAATAAAGATATAAGCAAGGTCTTACCTTAATATCTAAAAAAAAACCCTTAACTCTACTTATAACTTAAATTTTTTTTTCAGTATTAAGATAACTTTTTTAGTTTTAACTTTTTATTAATACTTATATCAAGTACATGTTTTATATAAACATATTTATATTAAACTATCAAATGAGAGATGTGGTAACCTAGTGAAGTGGTCAGGTTGTCAACCCCCCAAGTGATAGGTTGGGTGTTCAAATCCCATCGATGGCGAAAATTTGGATAATCACCTATATAATATTCATATTACGACAACTGTTACTAACGATTGGGTTAGAATACCTATAATGGCAGTCGTACCAGCATGACTGGCAGGTCATGGGGCATCTGTGTAAGTATGGCATTACACAAAGAAATGCAAACTGACAAATTAGGCGGTGCAAACACTAGATAAGTCCTTGTGGCTATGTAAATCTGTTAAAATTGAGTAACAAGAAGTCCATTTGGGAAAACCTGAATAGAGAGGTAGCTGGATCTTTAACGGCCCTACTGTAAAGACTAGCCTGAGAAAATAGATACCAAGGTTGTAGTACCTGGTCATAGTAGTCAGACAGGCAAGAACCTCCGAGTTGAGGTCCTAGAGATACCATCAATCAGGCTGCCAGAACGAACTGAAGGAAAAAGATTTTGGGCTGACCTGATATACTGATAGACTGGTCATAGTCCTACATAGGCTATCTGAATTGGAAGTTTGGTAAAAAGGCTGGACAAAAGGCAGAGGTATACTAAAGTACTAGGGTTATGCTGTGAAGTAGATGCTGGGG
>CAJVQA010005863.1:0-15572 GCA_910591915.1 Cetraspora pellucida
TAGAAATGATAGATCTGTTAGAAATGATAGATCTAATAGAAATGTAATATCTGTAATATCTGTAAGATCTGTAAGATTTGTAAGAAATATAAAATTTCTGGCACAGTAATTTGAGTCAATCAGAATTAAGTCACATGTATTATAATTAGTGCTTTTCATCAATATCATCCTGATCTCATGATTCTGTAATCAGAATCACATGATCTTGTGCTTGTTAGAATCATCTCGGTAAGTTGAATATAATAATGGTTGTTTCATCCAAATTGGTTTGGTACATCAAAAGTTATGATCAAAAATTTATAAAGCTCCTAATGTTAACAGTAGTCATCTTTGCCTCTAACATTATTAATAAAATTAATGTCTAACTGCTATATAGTTGATTAGTTAGCATTACTCAGTTCTGATAAATCTGATTCAAAATTCTGAAGCTCTATAAAAAATCTATGAATATATTTGTATTTAGAAATGATCAACATGTTCTTTCAATTAAGAGCAAAGGTCAGTATTTTAAAATTATATATAAACCTTATGGTAAATTTTTTATATATTTAATTTATGAAAATTATATTAAGTAACCTAGTTTTAATTATTAAGTAAAAATTGTAGAGTAGGTCTTTCTGATTTTAATAATAGTAAAATTATTAAAATAGATTAAAAACTCATTAAAATATAAAATTTTAAAGATTAGGATATAAAATTATAAAACAAAATTAACTAATAAGTTTACATAAATTAACTAATCAAATTCTTCCTTTTTGTACTATCTAAAAAAATTTTAACCTTTCTAAGTAAACTTTGTTATATATACAAGTATATTTTTTTAAAATAATACAATACATTAAAATTTTAATATAATAAATAAATAATTTTATTTATAATATCATAAAATTTTTTTATTAATTAGTTAAAAATAAAAAAGTTTTATTAGTAGTATATATCAATTTTAAATGAAAATTTTAATATATTATATATAACTATATAAAAATAATCTATATGTCCCCTACCCTTAAGTCTTTGATAATTAGTTATTTTAAAAATTATTGAATAATGAATAAGTTATACAAACCAATTAATTTCAAGTTTTGCATATAGAGGCATTTGTTTCTAGTACCTATTTTTTAAATTATTGTTCAGAGTATTACATAAAATCATAATATCAAATTACTCAATCATATGCTAAAAATTGAACATGTATATTTAAGTTGCCTATAAACTATACATTATTTATTAATACTCTGTTCTTAATATAAATTGTTGAGTTAGCTTATTAAATTTTTTTTGGAATTTCTGTTAATATGAACTGTAGTGAATTCAATTGCTTAGATATAATTAGTATTTGTAATTAAAATGAATTTGATATAATATTTGTTACAGAACAAATAATTACAGAAATAGAGATAGGCATTTGAAAGAAATAAATAATTTTGTTAAATTTGTAATTTTTAGTTAAGTAAGAAGTTGGTTTGATTTTGGGAAGAATTAAACAAGTATTATTGTTATTTTCTTCTTTATAGAGGTCAATTTCAAAACTATTAGAAAAGTTTTAATAGAAGTAGTTAAGGTATACTGTATCAGACTCTTGATTAGTTAATATAGACATTTTTAATTTTTAACAAATTAAATAAAGATTGTATTAAAAACTTAGAAAGATTTTTAAATTAAAATTTTAATTAAATAATTAATTTTACAAGAGTAGTAGATAAAAATAAGAATATATAGTTGGAATATTATAGGAGTAACACTGAGGTGTAACTAGAATACTTGGGATTACAAATTTAATTTAGATACTGGTTTAAATAAGGTTTACAATATAAATTACTATATATAATTGATAAGAACCAAAAATAAAAGTAAATAGATTGTGTTCAATAAGTTTTTATTAATAAATGAATTACAAAATTTTAATGAAAATTAATAAAGTATAGATTGGGAAATGATAATACAGTTACACAAAAACATGTAAAAAAAAAAATAGAGTATAAACAAAAAGTAAAAAAAAGTTTTACAAGAGAATAAAAAGTAAATTTAGTTATAGTTTAGACAATATTGGATTAAAATTTATTTTGTAGAACTTGTTTTGACTAGGCAAATGTGTATTACAACTTTAATTAAGAATATAAGACAGGCTATTGCAATAGAAATTATGAAAAGATTAAATTACTAAAATTGAAGACCAAAGTTTATCACTACCATTTTATCAATAAGTTTAAGAACTAAATGTACAAAATTTTCAAAATATATATAAATTGTTAAACTAAATATGTTTACTTAAAATGCCAAAATAGATTGTTATATTAATCTAAAAAGTTATAAGTAATTTAGACAAATGATTTATGTTAATTTGGTATAATGTATTTGCAAAAAGAGTTTTTTTTTATTTTACATTATTTATTTATTATAAAGTATTGAATATTATTTATAATATTTTGTTTTTTTTTTCTATTATAAGTCTTTTGCATATTTTGCTAAATAGTCAAAAATTGGTATTTCTTCAATATTAGCTATTTTTTTCTTTAATATATCATTATATTTTTAGAGAACAGAAACCTCTTGTATAAAATTCTAAGCCATAATATATCAAACTTCTTTTAGAGATTTTTTGTAGTACATAACAAGAAATATCTACAATTATCAAAATAAATTTGAATCTCTATGTAAAAATGCCAAATATTTTGTACTTAAGAACTTACTTGATAACACAATATCTCTTGTTTTAGATATTTATGTTGTATTTTTTTAATTTGGAGATTTTAATGCTTATTTTGAATTTTGCTTTCATATTTGAATAGTATTTTTAAATTTAGCACAAAAATTATTTAAAAACATTATTAATAGATCTTTTTGACATCTTTTACTAAAAATTAAACAATCACCTAAGCTTAGAAATAATAAAAATAAAGCTACCCAAATTTTCTTATTTAACTGTCATGATATTTTATAACCTTTTATATTGAAGTATACAAAAACATACTAAGATGCAACAAATTATTAAATATGATTATTACATAAACTAATTACATTTAAATAATAATGGTTTTAGAAAAATTTTATATATATATTAATATAAGCAGCTTATTAATATTTGGCATATAATATTACAATTTTAATTAAGAAAAGTGCATGTTTTCTTTGCAGTGTTTTTTGAAAATTTATATATAATTATTTCATTATAAAATTCTATTAATATATTAATTACAAGTTGATTCAAATTTATCTTCTAAAAAAAAATAAAAAAAACAGACTAATTATTATAGTATTTTATTAAACACAATAAGGATGCCAAAAGCACAATTATGTTATCTTTCTCTGGATTTTAGTACTTTACACAAATTTGATTTTTTTTATTATTGTAATGCATCTAATTGTTTTTTTTTTTTTATTTATTAATAATACAAATATAGTTATAGTCTTAGCTAGTAGTTATATATATTACAAGTCTTATTATATAAATAATAGATCTAAATGTTTATATTGTCTTGCATTTTTACAAAAAGGCATTGAAAAACAAGTTCATCATTGTTAAATTCTTTAAAAAAATTAAAAGCATCTAAGAAATAGGTCAAAAAACACAATAATAGTTATTTGTATAATAATAAAAATAATAAATATAGACTAATAAAATATTTAGCATTTGAATTAAAAGCAGTATTACAAAATTTTTACTCATTATACTATTGAAAAGTTTTATATATATTTTTAAATTTTTTTATTTGATATATATTAAATTAAATAAATTAAATTATTGCAAATAAATTATATAATTTTTTTTATTAAATAGCTTATAAATACAAATTATTATTATATATATTGTGAGTTGATCTAGCCTTTGATCTTAATATAATCTAATTATAATTTGTTTTTACTATAATTCTATAATTTACTTGTTGGCATTTATATTTAAGTCTAATATATAAATATTAGCATGCTATAATTTGTGTGTTCTAAAAGTAATAAAAATAAAAAATATTCTAAAATAGTAAAAAAAATAGTAAAAAAAAAGGGTTTGTTATAATAAATTAATTACCTGCCAAAATTTTTTGATAAATTTAATTAATCAATAATTATGCATAGATTTATATAATTAACCAATTATGTTTGTATTTCTATAACTACTAAAGTGGTTAAATCTTATCTAGATTTGGATATTTAGTATATAATTTAATAATATGCTATATTTAATTTAAAAAATAGACCAAATGTTAATTTTATAAATTGCTTGATTGATAGAAGAGTATGTGTTTAAGCAAAAATATAATTAATCAAAAAGATCACAAAGATATAAATAAGTGTAATCTCTTTAGAAACATATATATTTTGTAATTAAATTGAATAATTTTAAAAGTTAGTTAATTAGTTAAAATTAAAATCTATTTTGTTGCTTTTTTTAGTTAAAAAAATATATATAATATATTTTTCATAATTGCTCTTATAATTGTTTATTAATATTTTTTTTTTGTTAAAAGCTATACTTTGTAGCAATACTTTATTAATTTTTATTGAGTTAGTTATTACAACTATTTTTATAGAGATAAGAGTATAACTAGTTATGCATGCAACTTTTAGTTGCCTATTTAAGTAGTCTACTCTAAGGTTCTACACTAGATGCTATATCTATAACCTACTAAGAGATTATTTATTTAAACTATCTGATCATTTGCCTTATCATGATGTAACCCCAACTAACTCCCTATATATACCTAACTAATATATTTCTAAGCAGTATGGTATCTACTATTTTTGTACTAGTTTTCAGACTGTTATATATTTTAGAGTATGTCACTTGCCAGTAAGATGCAGAGGGCCTCCTGTTGTTAACTATCTATTCACTTTTAGAACACTAACAAGGGCTACTCTTATAGAGTTTACTCAAACCCTAGCACTGACTTTATAGCATATCTCTAGTACTTTTAGTATACTCCTTCTTTGATCTCAGACTTCTAATCCAGATAGCCCAAAAGAACTGTAACCTGTTCTTAGTATATTAAGGCCAGCCAAATATCTTTTTTCTTTGGTTCAAAATCTGGCATCCTGGTTGGTAGTACTCTTTATTCAAGGTTCTTGCCTGCCTGATTCCTTCACATTGGTATTCATTTTCTAGATCTAGTCTTTATAGCAATACTGTCAAAGATCTATGTTATCTTTCTGCTTAGAATTTCCAAATAAGCTCTGACTTCACAGTTTTACCAATTTACATAGCTTAAGAACTTATTTTAGGTTTTATTTCCAGTACTGGTTTGTATTTGTTTATATAACCAATATTACACAGATGCCTCAAACCTGCCAGTCATGCTAATGTAACTATAGTTACAGATATCCTATCTCAATTAATTAACAAAATGCTATCAACATAATACTGTCTATATATTATATAGGTAATTATCCAAATTTTGCTATCTGTAGGTTTTAAACTCACAACCTATCACTTGGAGATATGATAATTTATTTACTTTACTAAGTCACCACATTCTTGTTTATTAATATTAAGAAAAATATCAATAATAACTTAGAAGCAGTTTTGTATAGAATATCAGAATTTTGAATTATTAATATAAAAAACTTTGAAATAAGTTCTTTAAAATTAAAGTTAAAATAAAATATATTAAATAATATGTATAGAAAATTTAAAGCTAAATAATAAAGAATTTTGTTAATTAAATTATATTTTTAATAAATATCAAGATTAGATAAGTTATCAAAATAGCCTAGAAGGACTGTGACCTGTTCTTGGTATATTGAGACTAACCTAATATATTTTTTCTTCAGTCTAAAATCTGACAGCCTGATTAGTAATACCTTTTATCTAAGACTTTTGTCTATCTAATTCCTCTACATTGGTATTTATTTCCTAGATTTAGCCTTTATAGTAGTATTATCAAAGATTTATGTTACCTCTTTGCTCAAAAATTTCAAGTAAGCTTTAGCTTTTCAGTTTTACAAATTTATACAGCCCAAGGACTTATTTTAGGTTTGCACTGCCCAGTAGCAGTTTGTATTCCTCCATGTAACCAAGGTTACACCAATAACTTAGACTTGTTAGTCATGCTGGTGCAACTATAATTATAAATATCTATCTTAACAAATCAACAGAATGCTATTATTGTAATATCATCTATATATTATATAGATAATTATCTAAATTTTGCTGTTAGTGGGATTTGAACTCACAATCTAACACTTGGGTATATGACAACTTATTCACTTCACTAAGTCACCACATTCTTGTTTATTAATATTAAGAAGAATATCAATAATAATTTAGAAGCAGTTTTGTATAGAACATCAGAGTTTTGAATTATTAATATAAAGAACATTAAAATAAGTTCTTTAAAATTGAAGTTAAGATAAAATATATTAAATAATGTGTATAGAAAATTTAGAGCTGAGTGATAAAGAAATTTGTTAATTAAATTATGTTTTTAATGAATATTAAGATCAGGTAAGTTATTAAAAGTAATTTGAATAATAAAGGTTTGAATAATTTGGTTAAATAAGAATAGATTAGTACAAGTATGCAATAGAAGAAAGAATTGTATAAGTTATAATAAAAGCAAGTTGTGTAAATATTGGTTTAAGTAAATAGTATAATATAATAAATAAATTGGCAACTCATTAAGAAGAATTTTTATTCTAAAAGATTTTGGCTAATTAAGTTTAAAGTTAGTAATATTGTATGAAGGTTTTTAATTGTGATTAAAATAGAACCAAGTAGATTACTAATCTATATTTTGGTTAAAATATAATTACTCACTAATTCATTTTTGTAATGCCTATATAACTAAAATACAACCTTTACAAATTTGCTTAATAAAATGTTTTGTAAAAAGTTTTATGTAATACTGTTTCTATTAAAGAATGTAATAATAAATATAAAAATTTGTATAATTAAATAAAAAAAGTAGTAATAATAGATGTTGTTTGGCAAAAAAATCTGCTTGCTTATTAAGGTAGTTATCTAAATAAGTTTGCACTTTATAAAGAATAATTTGTAATTTGTATTATTAAATAATGTTTAAATTTGAATAACATATTAAAATAAGTTAAATTAGATATTATTAAATTTAAAGATTATTGATTGAGAGTTAGTAAAAATATTAATAACTAAGTTTTAATAGGTTGCTAAAATTGTAGCAATAATTGAAAAAGAACTGTTTTATAAGATAAAAACTAAAATTGTATTTTAGTAAAGAAGAAATTAATAATTTGGCTATTATTATTAACTTAGATCCAACCAATATACATTGTGCATTTGTTAATACCAATGACAATTATAGAGCCATTGGTATAGAAAAATAATTGTTGATAAGAGAAATTGTAATATGAAATAGATATAAGTTTGTTAGCAAATTTGCTTAAAATAAAAATTTAAAAGCAATTAAGTTAATAATAAAAATGTTAGATAGAATATAATAGTGTAGTTTAAAGTAAATAGAATAGAGTTTAAAATATTTATAGAATTTATTTGCATAAATAGTTTTGTATTTATTATGAAGAATAAGATGTAAGCAAACCAAATTAAGGGCTATTTGTGTTTAATTAGTAGTGATATATAAAAAAATAGAGCTATAAGAAACAAAGATTTTTGAGTAATTTAGTTAGATAAATAGAGTTGTAGTAAATTTTTAAAAAAGTAAAATAAAAGTAGAACAGATTAGTTTAAATAAAATAAATATTGAAATAAATATTGATTTATTAATTGAAGAGTTTGCTTTATAAATAAGATTAGTAAAAAATTTAGATCTTTTGACTATTAAAGTTTTAATTAGATATTTATAAAGATGGGCGCGTGCGGGATCTGCGTATAATCCCACATGGGATTATGAGCATCACATGCAGAATTTTTAATATGATCTCAAAATAAGATTATTCGGTCAGCATTACCATAATATCTAACTAGCATTAATATAATATCTTACCTGCATTAACATATTTAGCCAATTCCTAATTAAAATTTATTTATTTATTTGCAAACCATTTTATATATATGTTTATTTATATATACGATAAAAATTTATCTTCTTTGCTGTTAGTATCTTTTGCTTACATTACAAAAATATTCCTTATTATTAAGTCGCTCTTTTAAAAATAAATAACATGTGTAGTAATAATAATATTTGGAATCATCTTACAAAAATTGGATCAGATAAAACCTTTAACCAAGAACATGCTTAATATAATTACTGCTATTAAACCTTGCAAAAAATACATAGAAATTCACTATTTTGATTGACTAATAGCAACAACCAAAAGTTTAGACTAAATTACTCGAATTTTAAGTAAAGAAATCATGGCCACCCATTAAGTGAAATTAGGGTTTAAAATTTTGTAGTTTAATGAATCCCATGTGGGATTTTTGAAGAAACTGCGATTTGCCCATCTCTAGGTACTATATATCTCATGAAATTATATGAAATTCATATTACTAAAACTTATGTGAAATTACATGTATTGTAAATTTGTAAAATGTAATTTTTAACCCTAAGTGAAATACTGTATGTTTCTGCATTAATTTTACTATTATACAGACCCAAACCTTAAGCCAAAATTATGTATAATGCGGCCAAAATTTTGTCGATCACAGCCATTAGAAAATCAAAATTGAGGTTCAATGGCGCAGCACTTAGATTTAATGAATTCCACATGGGATATGAATCCGGGTACATCTAAATACCCAGCAGCTTACGTAATGTTCAGTGATGATCCCCGCATGCATGACCAATAAAAATCCATCACGAGAATATACTCATACTTGACATTAGACCAATTACATTACAGCATTACCAATTATCATATCTTTTTTTTTACTTATCAGAACAAATATTCAGATTGTATATAATTTTATTAGGAGAGGGTGAAACCCACGCCGTAAATTAGTAAAACCCGCTATGTAGATCGCGTTAGGGTGAAATCTGCGTTTAGCTATGTTTTTTATTATGCAAAAGCGAATTTCACCCTCATGTGATCTGCGTAGCGGATTTTACTAATTCACAACGCGGGTTTCACCCTGTCATATTTTATTATAGTGACAAATATACATTCACATTTTTTCAAGCATGTATATAAGAAAAAAAAGCTTATTATACTTTTAGATTTATGCAATAACTATGTTTAAAGTCTAAAAACACTTTGAATTTTCAATAGTATTTAAATATATACAGTTGATGCTAGATATAACGAACCTACGACCACAAAATTTTAAAATTTCACAATGGTTCGGTATAGAAGTGTTATAGTCCTTAAGAAAATATAGTAACTTTCTATAACGAATTTTTTTTCTTTCAGAACTGAACATTTTATGGCTTGAATATTTATTTTCAGATAAATATATTTGTTATTATTTAAAGGTGAATATAATGTAATTACTTTAAAGGTGAAACTGTATTCTAACTTATAATAAACATATTTCTAATCTATAATTTTATTACGAATTAAGGTAAGATTTCACTTTAAAATAAAATAAAAATAATGTTAAATATAAATATTATTTTATACAAATAATAGCTACTAATTTATTTAATTAAATAATGCGATTAAGGTTATATGGAAGAGCATAATTTTATACGATCTTTTTAAAAGGTCATGATTCAATAATAGATGAGTTTTTTTTTTTTTTTTATAATACTAATTTATTTATATTGTTTTTCAATAGAATAATTTGTTCCACGTAACTCAAAACTAGGAATAGAGCAATTGTCATATATAGCAATTTTTGATTTTCTTTTTATTCCTGCACTAACTATTTCTTCTAAATTGGCAGTAGTAATTTGATTTCTATCTTCTTGGTTGTGCTTATCCCAAACTTTTCATATTGCACTTACCCAATCTTCAAAAGAAACATCAATGATTTCTTTAGGCTCGGGCTCAGGCTCATTTATCTCCTGAAACGATGTGTTTTCAGGTGACGGTATAGGGTAGAATTTTTGGTATACGGAAAATATATGCTTACATGCCATTCCACGAAACTTAAAGTCCAGGCATGTACATTCAAAATGTACTGGTTTAATATTTTCTTGTACATCACCTTTAATGTTAACTTCATAATTACTATCATTATTTGTAGACGATTTTACAAGATAACATCGTCCACTAGGCATTGCAAAGCTTTCCAGATCTAAACCTGCAAGTTCTCAGCGCCGTTGTTCTTTTTAACAGGGCTTCATTCTTCCAATCATCAAATCGACAGCTTTGCATTCAAATTCAGCATCTGTTAAAACGGCTCTTAAGGTCCAAATTAGTGTATCAATTCTATAATTTTGTTTGGCATCTAGGTATGTATATTTAAGTTTTTTATGCCATGATTCAACAAGATTTGTTGTATTCATTTCTTGATGCTCGTATAACCCATAGGCATCGACCCATTTTTTATAATTATTAAAATATTCACCTTTCAAATAGTTAACCCATTCTAATTCATCAAAATTAGTCCACTGAGAAAAATAATTATTGAGCTGAGATTCTACTTGGGAAGTATCACGAAGCCGCATTATATTGTTAAGCTCATCTAATGCAGCTTTTTGTGCAACTTGTTTTTTTGTTCGTTTACAAGTACCATCATTATAGGCCTCAAAATAATCACCTTCAACCTTAATTTTACCCTTATTTTTTTGCCAGGCATTTTTTACATGCCACTGGCAAAGTAAAATTTTTGCATTAGGAAATACTTCGCTAATGGCATTTTGCTGTGCATCATCACAGTCTGTAAGAAAGGTATAGGGCATCCAGTTTTTGTTTTTATTTTTTAAATTTGTAAGCCAGTAAATTAACGTTTCACCTGCCTTTTTTTCTGAAATTAAATACGTGACAGGAACACCTTGTCCACCATTATTATCCCGCACAATTATAGTGAAAAGATGTGTTTTATGTGCAGTTGTTCCATGTGTTCCATCTAAACACACAGTTTGTGCACTTTTATGCTCTAACATTTTTTTTTGGAATTCGGTCTGGAACCCATATAAGTAATCTAAATTGGAGCCCCACATTAGATTACTACAGGTGTATGACCCGTCTTCCTGGGAAGAAGCAATCCATTCGTTGATAGATACATCTTCACCATAACCTTGACTCTTATTTCCTAAAAAAACTTTCCCCTTCATTTCATCACGAACTATGTTATAGACATCTATATAGGAGAGATATGCATCTCTTTTTTGAATTAAAGGTAAGGAGCTTAGGCCATCAATTTCACAAATTTTATTAACACGTTGATGAAACATTGATACGATTTGTGCAGGTTTCATGCCATCTTTTGCTCTCTCTCGAATCCATTCTCTTGCCTGCTGAGATAAGCAAATATTGTGCAGGTCTTCATCAGTTCCAGAAGAGTGTCCATTATGAAGCGTATAATGGACAATATGAACTGAATTTCCTTCTTCATCATATCGTTTTAATACTCTTAAATAGGATTTACAACCTACTTTTTTAGATGGCTTTTGAATAGGCCTAGAATTATTACGGCCTAGTAAAGATGTAGTAGTTGGATTTACAACTTTATTTGTGGTCCTGGGTTTTCCAGCCCAATGACACATATAGGTTTCATTTAATTCATATTCACGATTGTTCCGCCTAGTATGCCAGATATAATTGGCTCTGGAGATATTAGGAAGATCATTTTTGATCCATTCGGCATATGTATCCAATTCAAGATGAGTATAAATTTCAATATGATCATTTTGATTATTACTTTCAGTTTCATAGTTGATATCCTCAACTTCATAATTAATATCTTCAATTTTATAATCAACTTCTATTATATCAATTTGATTAGATCCGTCAGACATGTTAATTTTTAAATTTATAGTAGTAGTATCTTCGTAGGAAATTTTTTTAAAGTATAAAAAGAAATATCCAAGTTAATGCTAATTTGAAGATGATATAATGCGACAATTGCTTCTTTTATAACGTTTAAATACGATTAGCAAAAAGCTATGAATCTAACAATTCCTTTTAGAGGTATGTTTGAAGAGATTTGTATGCATCAAAATAATTTTTTTTTTAATTTGATTTTTAATTATATTTTTTTATATTCTTTCATGAAATAGCGTGCATTTATGGAGAACAATTTGTTGTATAAACTTGGAACCAAATCAAAGATATGATGGATTGGGGCATAGAAACAGTAGTTTGCAAACTGATTTTTTAAAAACGAAATTGGTATGCATTACGATATTTTATTGTCTTTTTGATTTTTTTTTTTCGCTCACGAAATATACATGCATTTATTGAAACGATACATCGTATGCACTTGGGAACAAATGAATACATACACCAAAGTTTCTAGAAGAATATGGCAATGCGAGGTATAGAAATATTAATTTTGTAAACTCTTTTTTTTTAAAATATACTTTACTAAATTACTAATGTATAATCAACTTTATATATATTTATCGTATTAAATAGAATTTATTATACAGAGAAACCTCTCTAAATGCATCTCTTGGGACCATAGTAAAAATATTTTAAAAATATGCACTTATAGAGAGTGTCCATTTATAGAGAGAAAAATAGTGTTATTATAAGCTAGGACCTGATTATACTGTGCATTTGAAGAGATTTTACATAGAAAATGCATTTATAGAGGATGCATTTAGGGAGTTCTCTCTGTATTTGGCAATATATGATACTGATAGCATAAATCAGTAATATTCTTGCACTTTGTATTATCAAGATATTCAATTCGAATAGTACATTAAAAAAATTAATTCAATACATTTATAAATTGGTGCTGCAAAATCGATTGGAAATTCAATATTATAATTATAATTAGCACTATATAATATAAAAATAGTTCGGTACTTTGCATTATTCAATTCATACAGTAAAATTAAAAGAAAATTAATTATATGTGTACAAATTAATGCTGGAAGTCGATTAAAAAATTTAACAATTTGCAGCATGCATAAATAAGTTATTGACAGTGCATTGATTTATTCTAAATAAAGTCACAATTGGAATATAGATACGTAACATAAATGAGAATAAATAACGTCACGAATGAGAATAAATACATATCAGATATAACTTCACGAATGAGAATAAATACATATCAGATATAATGTCACGAATAAGAATAAATACATATTATTACGAATGAGAATAAATATGAGAATAAATTTAGATAAAGTCATGAATAAATGAAAAATAAAAATTCAAAGGTATCAAAGCTGACAATATAAACGCAATTCCATTTTAAAAAACATCAGTTTATTATAAAAAAAAATTAACCATAGTACTTAATGATTTATTACCAACAAAGCTTTATATTCTTTATTTAATATATATTTTTAATAGTATTTCTATTATCTTTTTTTTTTTCAGTATACTTTGCTAGAAACGCATTAATACTGCTTTAAGTCTATATTGTAAATTAAATTAAGCACTTTTTGCTGTCCATGAATAAGAAAAGCAATTATTATTAATGCTTAAGATCTAAAGATTGCAAAAGTTAATTTATATGCACTAACGTTTAGTTAAACTTACGTTTTTTATTTAACTACTTTCATTATATAGTGTGTATTGGTATATAACTGTACTAATAAGTATTTGTTATCAGTATATATATATACTAATAAGCATTTGTTTTCGAAGTAAAACATGGTTTCTTGATGCACAAGTTGATTTTTATTATAAAACCTTCATTACTGAGGATCAGCCAATCAGATGAAAATTGACACTTATGTATACGAGATCGATGATGATTGGTCATGCATGCGGGGATCATCACTGAACATTATGTAAGCTGCTAGGTATTTAGATGTACCCATATGAATCCCACGTGGATCTTGCACGTCATGCGCAGGATTTTTTGAAAAACCGTGATTTGCCATCTCTAGATATTTATAATTAAGTTTTGATTCAGAAGTTTTGTTAAATACTAGTTGGATAATTTTTCTTGAATAAATATTGATAAAATATGATTTAATAAAAGTAAATAGTTATTAAGCAATTGAATTATTAAGTTTGATATTATTTTTTATAGAATTAGTTACTAAATATTCTTTGAACTAATCAAGATCATTATTAGTATCTTATTTGTTTTTTTTTGGTTTTGTTATTTGTTATTTTATTTTAAAAAAAAAGATAAAAAAGTTGGATTTTTTAGCAGGTTTTATTTTTAAAATTTAATAAATACAAGAATAATTGGTTGTCTAAGAATAAAAGATCAAATTTGAGTATTTAAGCTAATATGTTTTAATTTGATTATAGTTGTAATTATTTGTTATTAAAATGTTAGATGTAAAATTTGTATAAGAGATTTAAGTTTAATATTTAATATATCAGAAGTACAGAGTCTATAAATTAAGTTATTTTTAAAAATAGTACAAATAACATAGTCTGAAGCAAAAGAGATGTGGTGACCTAATGAAGTAGACAAGTTGCCAACTCTCAAATGGCAGGTCTAGTATTCAAATCCTATAAACAACTAAATTTAAATATTATATTTATGTTATGATAACTGTGTCTTATTAATCATTGGATAGAATAAATGATCTGTAATCTTAGAAACACCATCTTAAATAAGAGCTCAGGGCATCTATGTGAAATGTAACATTACACATATATAGAGAAATGTTAATAACTAGTGTTGTATAAGACTCTGATGCAAACCCACAATAAGACTATCAGGTGCATAATACTAAAAACTGAAGCATATAAACCTATTTGAAAATCCTGAGTAAAGAGGTAATATGAACTTTCAATAGTACTACTAGAATATTAGAAAGCCTCAAAAAAGAATTATTAGAATTACTAGAATAAATTAGATGACATTATATATAGAGAAGTATATACCAACCAGACTGCCAGGAACTGTCAGAGGAAAAGAATTTTAGGATACCATACTAGGCCATCTGGATTAGTAGTTTGTAAAGTCTTGTAGGTTTGTAAGTTTAGAAGTAGAGGGTGGAAGTTAGAAAAGAAAGATATTGGAGTTCTAGTAAATTTTACAAGAATATAGTAATTTAATAATTAGCCCTGACTGCAAGTGATAGTCTAGGCCAGAATAGTACTAGGTCAGCTATAAGTATAAGATACAGAAGGTTTAGTATAAAGTTAAACATAACTTAGTAATTATAATATATTGCAGATTAACACTGCAATTGATAAGTAAAGATAAATATAGGAATTAGAATGTTTAAATAAAGAACTTATAAGTAGGTTCTAGATATGGCAACTAGTATAGAACCTTTGGGCAGACTACTTAAAATAAACAATAACTAAAGTTGTATAAATGACTAGTTGTACACTTTTTTTATGATTGTCTCTGTAGATATTGTATACAATAATTATTTGCTAACTAATTATTAATAAACTTCTAGGTCACAATTATTTGCCTTAATGCCTAAAAAAAAAAAAAAAAAAAAAACATAGTTTAAAGCATTACTACTTTGTTTAATTGTGACACAAAGAATATTTTTAATTCTATATTGTAATACTCTGAATATTTGCTCACTTAAAAATCCCTATTCATAGGGTATCCTGGGTCAGCTTGCGTAATGTTAAACGATATTACTACGAAAGAGGACGTGGATTTGGCAGAGCGTATGCTTTATTAGAGTATATGTGGATTATGTTTCTCC
>CAJVQA010005864.1:0-15571 GCA_910591915.1 Cetraspora pellucida
TTGTTTTTGCAATTTGGATAAGTTGGGAGGATTCAGAGATAATTAATTTTGTTTGTTTAGATTGCCTGTTATCCAAAATAAACCAGCAACCTAGAAATTTAAAGGGTTGTTTGGAAAAATGAAGTGGAAGTAGGTGGTTATTATAAGAGATAAGAGTATAGTAGAATGGAGGGTTGTTAGTAATCAGAATAGATTTTGAAGGGTTAACTTGTATATTTGCCATAGCATAAAATGATTCAGCTATAGATAATATATGAGATAACTTAGTTTGTGAGAAAGTGACCCAAAGGGTATCATCCATATATGCTAGAACAGAGCATTGTTTTTGTAATAAATAAGTTGTTTAAAGTTTTAAATTGGTGGTCCAAGTAGATTGTAAGGTATACCCAAGGACTTTTGAGTATATGTGTGAAATAAGTGGGTCATAGTAAATGTGTCATAATAGAGATGTAATTGTTTTACCCTGATCAATACTATTATGAACTGGGTAAGAGAAAGATTAGCCAAACAGTTAAAGACCTTAGATATAAAAAAAATAATAATAAGCCAGATTGCATATATAAATAATATAATAATAATTTCAAAGTTAGAATATCTTTTGCAGTTAACAAAAATGTTAGAAAAGATAATTGACAAGATCTATTAGCCAATAATATGTTTGGCAAAACATAAGTGCAAAATGATAAAATTAACAAATAATTGCATAATTAAGCACAAGGATTTAAGAAACTGTAAATTGCTAAGTTAAGAGACAGCAACAAAGCAAATAAGCAGTTTATTTGCAAGACTTAATAGAAAAGATAATTTAGGTAATTTAACAAAGCTTAGAATAGCACAAAATATCAGAAAGCAGGCTTAATAAAAAACATTTAGAACTTTGAAGAAAGATCAGAAAAAATAAAATATTGGAAATACAACTTAGCTTATCAGACAATATTTAAAGTAAAAGAGATGAAAATAACTATCAAAGCAGAAAATCATATATGAAAAGTATATAGTTATAAAATAAGTATAATAAACTTAGTCAAAACTAAATCATGAACAGCAAGTAGTAACACAATAAATAATTGGGGTTTAATATATTTAAACCAACTTGTGAATATGGAAGAAAAGAATCTAATTATATAGAAACAGCTTAAAAATCTTCTAAGACAGTTATATAAAAAGAAAAAAGCCAAATAGTTTAGTGAAATAAAAGAAAAAATGTTAATAACACAAACAAGTAAAGAAATACATAACCAATACAAAATTAAAGACTACAACATACAGGCATTAATAATTAACTGAACAAAGATATCTGAAAACAGAAAGATGAAAGAGTAGATTATATATAGACCAAAGCATAATTAGCAACTTATTAAAATATTAAAGAAGAAAAAAAAAAGATCTTAGCTAAGCATTGGCTATTTCAGAAAGTAGAAGGCAAAACATATACCAAAATAAGTAAACACAAAGAATGCAAGAACAGAACAGAACAAATAACAGATAATTGTAAAAAGTGAATAATACTCTGCAAAATCAAGTCAAAGTTTAAATTTGCAGAATACTAAAAATAAATAAGATAAAACAATAATATAAAGGCAGTTTTAAAAACATTAGTAAAGAAAGGCAGTAACAAAATTAATACAATATTAGAACAAATGCTAAAAAACAGAACAATAAGAAAATGGAAAAAAGAAAAAAGAAGTTTAATTAGACTAAAACAAATAGAAAAACTAGTGATAAAATTAATCAAGAAACAAAAATTTGATAGTAAAGATACAGATTACTTAATAGAAGTCTTAACAAGAACAAGATAAGAAACAAAGACAAATATACTCTTTATACAAATAGAGAATTATATAAAATAAAAGAAAAATATAGTATAGAAAAAATAGATATCAGTTGGGTGCAGATTAGTAATAGAAAAAACTGGTTATAGAAAGAAATAGCATTGAAACTCAAAGATTGGCCCTTAGTAATAATAGCTAAATTAGCAGCAATATAGCTAGCAATTTTAACTATATCAGAGAGAAAGTATATAGAAGTGTATACATATAGCCTCATAGCAATAAGGCATATTAACAAAGCAATTCAAGTGATAGGAGATGACAAAGTTCTGAAAAAGAAAAATGCAATATGGATAATAAATATTGTAGATTTACTCAAAAGCAAGAACAATAAAATAAAACTAAATAAAGTTAAAAGTTACAATAACAATAAGTAAAATGACAGAGCAGATTTACTTGCAAAAAAAGAAGCAATATGTAGAAGAACAATATTTATAAAGAATATCAAGTATAATAAAATAAATGGAAAAGTTAATATACTAACAAAACTTTTTTGCAAAATAGGCACAAATGCCAAAATTAGAACCAGTTGGAGAGAAACAAATCCAATTTAAGCACTAGAGCCAGAAACTAAAAACACTTGATATAATTGGTCAAGCTTTTGAAAAGAAATAAATAGAACAAAAAATATATATTACACAACAAGAAAACTTAGTACAAAAAGAGCAATAGCAATTAAATATATAATGGATAGCCTACTAATACTAAAAGAATTAAATAGAAGAAAACCAAAAATATATACAACAATTAACTGCCAAATATGTCAAAAAGGTAAAAAGAAAACTTAAACATACTTAGCAAGTTGTAGTGAACAAAAAAGTTTGTAAAAAAGGATCCAAAAGGTAGCAATAACAGTAGCATAAAATAGTTTTAAAGAAAATGAAAAAGTTAGAATCTTGTCTTTAGTACTATATGAGACACTATTTGAAAAAACAGAAGCAGAAGAAATTACTAATAAAACAGCTTTGATAAAAGGACTAATAATAAATAAGGTTGGAAAAAAGATCAGTCAGATTCTAGATAGACAGACAATACAGAGATGTATAGATATAATAACAAGAACAGTATAGAATACATTCTATGATCAAGTATAGAAAGTTCAGTATAAAAAAGTACAAGAATAGAAAAAGAATATTAATATAATAAGTAAAATAAAAAAAGATACTCAAACTAAAAGAAAATTAGAAAAAAGAATAAAGAAGAATAAGGTGGTAAAGAAAGATGAAAAAGAAAAAAAAGTAGGAAAAATAAACTGAATAAAAAAGAAAGTTTGAAAGACAATTAATATGTTTGTCATAAAAAGTGAAAGACCTTTCTGATATGGCTTTAAGTAGTTAGACAAGCAGTATATCTCTAACTGAAATAGTGCAACAGGTTGCACTTAGGTATCAATAGGATGACTGAATAATGCTAGACTTGAGTATTAAAAAATTCTATATAATTATAAATGTATATAGTTTCAAAAATCTTAATAAAGTATTAGTATAACTTTTAGATACCATTAAAGTGGTCAGGTAATGCTAGGCATAGTTGTTAAGGATATTTATATAATTGCAAATATAATTTCAAAATCTTAATAAAGCACTAGTATAACTGCTTAAAAAAAAAAAAAAGTATAACAAACTGTCTTTAAAGATTTTTACAATAATTAAAAATTTTTTTTTTTGCTTATACTAAGGCTGTAGTTATTAGCAGCTATTGCCTTTATTGTATTTTTAATTATAATTGCATAACTTGTACAAGGTGAATATACAACTAGCCACATGTACAACTTTTAGTTGTTTATTTTAAGTAGTTTGTCTGCATAGCAGGTTCTATACTAGCTGCCATATCTGCAATCTATTAGAAGATTACTTATTTAAACATTCTGATCTCTATACTTATACTGACAAATAGCACACAAGTTCCTGTATATCTAAATGCTGTCTAATCTAACTGTAACATTTCTTTTTGTACATCTGTTAGGCCATTATACATTTCAGAGTATGTTACCTGATTGTAAGACTTTAGAAAGCCTTTCTGTTAACTAACTGCCTATATTTAATCTTTTTTGTTAACAGAGCTTACTCTTGTAAAGTTTACTTAGATCTCAGCATCAACTTCATAGCATATTTCTAGTACTTATAGTATATCTCTGCTTCCAATCTTAGACTCCTAATTCAGATAGCCTAATAGAACTATAACCTGTTTTTAGTATCTCAGGATCTGCTCTTTAAGGTTTTTTTTTCTGGTTTGAGACTTTTAGTAGCCTGGTTGGTGGTACCTCTCATCTGAGATTCTTATCTACCTAATTTCTTTTATATTGGTATTCATTTTCTAGATCTAGGCTTTACAGTAGTACTGTTAAAGATCTGTGTTACCTTTCTACTTAGGTCTTCTTAAGTGGGCTCCAGTTTCTCAGTTCACAGATTTACATAGCTACAAGAATTTATTTTGAGTTTGCACCATCTAATGGCAGTTTGCATTTTTTCATGTAACTTTAACATTGTGCAGATGCCTTATAATCTGCCAGTCATGCTGATGCAACTATGTTACAAATATCTGATTTCAACTAATTAATAAAATATCATTGCTATAATACTGTTTACCTTTCATAATACTGATATAATATAGGTGGTTGTTCAAATTTTTATTATCAGTAGATTTTAAACTTTTAACCTATCACTTAAAGGATTAACAACTTATCTATTTAATTAAGTCACTATACTTCTATAATTAAAAATGTTAAATCTATAAATTAAACTAACATTTGTATAATTAATTATATAATTCTTTTAATAAAGTTTTTTTTTTTAAGAGATTATGCTAATACTTAATTAAGATTTTGAAATTATATTTATAATTATATAAATATTTTTAATAACTAAGTTTAGCATTATTCAGCTATTTTTAAATTACTTAAGTACAACATGTTATATTATTTTAAACAAAAGTAAACTACTTGTCTGACTATTTAAAGTTTATAATAAATAAGTTTTTTCTTTTTTATAACAAGTCTTAATATTGTTTTTCTGATTTCTTTCTTAATTTATTTTTATTTTTTTCTTGTTTTTATTTCTTTTATTCTTTATTAATTTGTTTTTTTTTTTAGTAAGTTTTTTTTTTTTTAATTTTTTTTTATCTTATTTGTTATTTCTATTTTTTTTTTATTTATTAATTTTTTTACATTATATTCAAACTGTTAAAATATTAAAAAAAAATATATATATAATATATATATAATATATAATAATATAAATTAATAGAAAATGATGATTATAATGTAATATTTGGGTTGTCATTCTTCAAGCAGTAGGTTTAAAGTTCAAATCTTACTGGTAGTAAAAAATTTAAAAAATAGTCTATTCTGATAACTTGTATAGGGTATCTGGAGTTGTAACTCTGTAATTCTAGTTGCATCAAGACTAACTTTGGAAATATACAATATTATACAAATAAATCCAGAATGTATATACTTTATAAGAAGCTCTATTTGGAAATTCCAAGTAAAGAAATAGTATGACTTTCAATAGTATTACTTGTGAAAATCTTGATTTAGAGATAAAAACCTAAGGCAGGTAATCTGTATAAACAAAAACTTTAGTTAAAGAGGTCCACTAACCTGACTACAGTTGAACTGAGTATGAAGTAGCATTATACAGAGCTAACTAGATTGGTAGTATAGGAGGACTTGCAAGAATATATAAGATACTAATAAGATTGTAAAAGGAAGTACTGGAATTGTATAAACTCTACAAAGGTGTAGCAGTTTAAGAATTATCCTGATTGCAAGTGTTAGTCTTAGTCATAGCAATACTGAGTTAGCTAAAAATTAGATAACAGAAGGCTTCAGTAAGTTTAGTACAAGGTTAAAGGTTTACTATGTAAATAAACTACTTTAAAGACCTAGTGACTATGGTAAATGTATATTGATAAAACTGAAACAGTTAGTAGAATAGGTAGATAGATAGATACAAAAACTAAAGTATTTAAATAGAGAATCTACAAATAGGTTCTAGGTATGGCAACTAATATAGAACCTTTAGATAGACTATTTAAATTAGACAATGACTAAAGTTGTATAAGTGGCTAGTTGTACATTTTTTCTATAGTTGCCTCCTGTAGCTGTTGTAATAATATAACCATAAAGCTAAAACATACTATCAATAAAAACTTGGTTTGCAAGTACTAATCTTTAATATTAAAATATATATATATATATAAATTAATATTATTAATTAAAAAATAAAGATATGAAAGCCTAGTAAAGTGGTCAAGTTGTTAATCTTTTAAGTAGTAGATTGGATATTCAAATTCTATTAATAACAAAAATTTAAATAATCATCTATATAATATTTGTATTATAGCAACTGTTCTTAATAAATAGGTTAAAATATCTGTAATAATAGTTATATCAATATGACTAACAGGTTATGAGATATTTGTATAAGTATGATATTATATAAAAGAATACAAACTTATAATTAGATAATACAAACATTAGATAAGTCCTTGTGATTATATAAATCTGTTAAAATTGAATAATAAGAAGTTTATTTAGAAAGATCTAAATAAAAAAATAGTTAAATCTTTAATAGTTTTACTGTAAAAACTAGTCCAAAAAAACAGATACCAAGGTTATAGTATCTAGATAAACAAAAATCTCTGAGTTGAGAGTCTTGGAGGTACTACTAACTAGATTATCAGAATAAACTAGAGAAAAAGAATATCAGACTAACCTAATATATTAATAGACTGCTTATAATTCTATATAGACTATCCAAATTAGGAATCTAATAAAAAAGCAAGAGTATACTAAAGTATTAGAGTTATGATGTAAAATAAATACTGAGATTTAAGTAAACTTTACAAGAGCATAGTGCTTAAATAATATAACTCTAATTACAAATATTGGTTCTGTCATAATGATACTGAATTAGCTATAATAATATGTACAGAAAGTTCTAAGAGATTTATCTTAAGAATAAAATAGTTTTAAGGTTGAAATAATGATCTAGGCATTTGAATATAGTTTAGTAATATTAATACAGATTGCAAGTTTAGAGGGTTTAAAATGAAATATCTAAGCAGAAATATTAGATATAACAATTAGTAAGAAACTTTTAGACAGACTTTTTAAATAAGTAATATAGAAACGTTATATATATAACTAATTGTATATTCTCTTGTAATAGTTAATTAAATCATATTACTAAAAAAGTCATTAATAAAAGTCAAAAGACCAAAGAGATTATCTTAATACTAAAAAAAAAATTATTAATTAAAAATATTAAAAAAACTACTAAAACTTTACTAAAAACAAAAAATAATAATATTATTAAAATTTTTATTATTAGAAATTTCTATTTAAAAATTATAAATTATTATTAAAAATTAAAATTAACAATATTAATACAGGGGTGTGGTGACTTAGTGAAGTGAATAAGTTGTCAACCCCCCAAGTAGTAGGTTGGGAGTTCAAAACCTACTGATGGCAAAAATTTGGAAAACCACCTATGTTACATCAGTATATACGGGCATCTGTGCAATATTGGAGTTATACAGAGAAATGCAAACCAGTATTGAGCGGTGCAAACACAAGATAAGTCCTTGAAACTGGTAATACGGCAACAGCTATCTATCGATCAGTTGGGATCAGTACCTGTAACACGGTCATACCAGATAACTGGCAGGTCATGGGGCATCTGTGGTCATGTAAATCTATGAACTGGGATAACTAAAGCCCACTTGGAAAGACCCGAGTAGAGAGGTAACACAGATCTTCAACAGTACTACTGTAAAGGCTAGACCTAGGAAACAGACACCAATGTGGAAGAAATCGGACAGGCAAGAACCTCAGTGAGGGGTACTACCAACCAGGCCACCAGAAGACTCAAACTGAAGGAAAAGGACCTTGGGGGCAGACCCTGAGGTACTAGGGACAGGTCACAGTCCCACCAGGCTATCTGGATTGGGAGTTTGAGGTTGAAAACAGAGGTATACTAAAGTACTAGGGATATGCTATGAAGTCAATGCTGGGGTCTGGGTGAACTTTGCAAGGGCGAGCCCTGTTAGCAAAGATTAAATATGGGTAGTTAGTTAGCAGGGAGGCCCCCTGGAGCCCTATAGTCAGGTGACATACTCTGAAATGTGTAATGGCTTGACAGATGTATAGACAGAGAAGTCAAGGTTAGGTTAGATGGCATCTAATTAGGTGTACAGGAGCTTGTGCTACTATCTGCTAGTGTAGTATAGGGGTAACCTTGTACAAGTTATGTAATCATAATTGAATTCACAATAAAGGCAGTAGCTGCCATAACTAAAAGGCCTTAGCATAAGCAAAAAAAAAAAAAAAAAAAAAACAATATTAATATAAATATTATAAAAATAATATAAATATTATAATTTCTAGAGTTGATAGCATAGCAGTTATATTCTAAAGTTACAAATCACAAGGCTGTTAGTTTAAATTCTAGTAATAACAATTATAGAAATGTATTTTTAAAAATAGAAAACTGCAACACTGTGACATTAGAGACCTAGAATGTTCAATAATGAATTTATTTTTAAAAATAACAAGTGATCTGCAGTTAAAAAACCACACAGTAATGAACATGAGTTAGAGTCTAATTTGGAATAACTAAAATTATAAGATATAATATAAGGCCAAAAATTTGATAATGAGAGATACTATATAAACTTATAATAATAACTGGTTTTATACAAAGTTTGATAAAGTTTTCTAATCTTAGCAAATATCAGTATGACAATTGCTTCTAAAAAGTTTAAAAATATAAACTGAAAAAGATTAAAATTCAGTAATCTTGAATATTGAAAACATTAGTTTGAAATAAATATAAAAAATATAAAGAAAATTCTTAACAAGATTGTTAAAGAAGAAAAATAAAATATATATATATTATAAAAATTATATAAATATTATAAAAAGAATATAAATATATATATATTTTTTCTTCTTTAACAATTTTGCTAAAATCTTTAGTATCTATATATATTTTTAAATAATGTTTTTAATATTAAAAATTACTAGATCTTGATCTTTCTCTGTTTGTATTTTTAAATTTTTTAAAAGCAATTCATCATATTGATTTCTGTTAAGATCAAAAGATTTCATTATACTTTGTTTAAAACTGACTATTATCATAAGTTTATATAATATTTATAAATGTCAAACTTTCAACCTTATATTATGTTTTATGATTTTAGTTATTTCAAATCAGATTCTAATTTATAATCATTATTATATGACTTTTTAATTACAGGTTACTTGACATTTTTAGAAATAAGTCTATTTATTAGTATTATAATTCCCTATTTTAGAAATACATTTTTACAATTGCTATCATTAAGATTCAAACCAGCAGCCTTGTAATTTGTAACCTCAGAGCATAACCATTATACTATCAACCTAATATAATTTTTTTAAATATAACAAAATTATTATATTATAAAAAAACAATTTTTATAATATAAATCAGTTATTTAATTTAATTTTACAAAAATTATAACAATATATATTAACTTTAATAATTTTTTTTTAAAATTAAAAAACAACTTTTAAAAAATTATAAAATAATAAAATATATATATTTAAATTTCAAGTTTTATATATATTTTTTTAAATAAATTAAATTTAGTAATTTTTTTGTAAAAATTTATACGTATATAAAATTTAGTGTCAATTCATTTGATTTATAAGTAACAGCAATAAAAATTCCTGTACAAAAACATGTCCTATAACTGATATATAATTAATAATAAATTTTATATTATTATATTGGACAATTTTAATTGGCTAATAATACTACATTATATAGCACCTGATAACTCCTGACCCCTCTCCCCAAAAAAATCAGGTGATAAATGTCTATACCCTAACTGTATAATGGTTTTAAATATTCGAATTAATCCAAATTCATACTTAATACGAATAGATTCGAATATTCGATTCCAACCTCTAATAAAGAGAGTCGACTGTATCTTCCATTTCTTCACAGCGTACTCTGCTCATCAAATCCTTGATCCTAGAAAAGTTAAAATCAGCACTATCACTTTCCATTGCCTGTAATATCGCTTCAACACAATCATCAACCTTGTCCAGCTCGGTTTTACAGCATGATGCAATGATCTTCTTGCATTGCAATTCAGCATTCGATGATTTTCCTTTTAATTCGTTAATTTCTTGTCGAAGTAAATCCTCATCCTTTGAATATGCATTTATCTGTGCTTGAAGACTTCTGATTTCATTTTCCGTTTTCATATCTACTAAAGGTTTTATGGGTGAGACACACGAAGTAAACGAGACCGGAGAAGTTGGGAATAGTGGCTTGATTGTTTGAGACGACTGCGTAGTATTCGGAGGGGGGGTAATCGTTATTGTTGGCGGTTTATTTGTTGGAGTGCTGTATGATGTCATCGAGGGTGAAACTGCTCTCGTGGTTGATGCAAAAGCTGTTGGAACAACCATGGACGAAGAGAATGCAGTGGGGACTACTCTCGTTGACGATGGAAAAGTTATTGGATGTGCTGCGGAAGAGGATGTTGATACAGCATCAGTTGCAAAAGGCGTATTCGACAGTGATGATATCACATGTGTGGCTGACTCGTTGATATCCTGTGACGTCGATATTGAATCTTTAATCGAAATAGTTGACGGTGGCAATGTTCCTGTGTTTATAGAGGTCGTAGGATTGGCTATAAGCTGAGCTTGTTGTATCCGAACAGGTGTCACACCAATAGTTGATGCAATTGGTTGTGAATTCATCGTAGAGGGTGGTGATGGCACATTCTGTGGCAAATGTACTTCAATTTCTGGTATAGAAACATCCGTCTTTGTTATTGGAGTGGTAGTAGAAATAACTGAAAGAACATCTAACCCAGTGGTAGTTCCATTTGAATGCTCAATTTTTTGACGCTTACGCGGGACAGCATAATCATCTTGATCTTCAGTGTTCAATACTTTTTCAAGAAACTTAATGTACTCTTCTGTTTCATCGAATTCCTTGTCTTGCTGACGAAAATAATGTAATATTCGCCTTGCTTCGACAAGTTGCCTTGAAGTTGTATTGCATTGACGTTGCAAGTCAACCAGTTGTTCATCTTTTAATCTAAGCTGCTCAATCCATTCTGTTTCAGCCTCTTCAACTAATTTTTGAATACCTAAATGAACATGTATCGAATGGTAAAATATATATTGCATAAAAACTTATTGCTTGGAATTGTCTTAATCAATCAACAAAAAAGGAAAACTAATAATAATAATAATAATAATAAATTAATTACCTGACACTATTTCTTTTGATTTTCTACGGGGATTAACAAAAGTTGAAGTGATTGGCTGAGTAAAAAAGTCAATTTGCTCTAGTCTCACATCCTATCCGAGAACGAAACAATGCATTTATTATCTTTTTTTATATCGTATGAAGGGATAGTAAATAATTTATAAACTTACATTTATATCGTCAATATCAATACGTTCAGTTGGATCAAAGTCTATTGCCTTTAAACCTATCTTATTTTCAATCTGCTTGCTAGCACCCATTTCTATTAGCTGACGAACTAACTGAGTATTTCCTACTCTAGCAGCAATATTTAAAGCTGTGTCACCATTTTTATCTTGAATATTTAAAATCGTGGAAAGGTTTCCATCAACATTTTGAGCGATCCATTGCTGCATACAATCCATATAATATTTTGCAGCAGCAGCATGGCCTTTGGTACCAGAGGTCATTGAAATATGATGAAAAACAGTTCGATTATCTTTATCAGTCGATGGGATAGTTTCATGAAGGAGATCAAGAACAGCAGGGAAATTTTGTGCTTCATAGTTATTGGTGACAAGAACGGCGCGTACTAAAGCAGATTCACCTTCATAATTCAATTGACGTACATTAGCACCCCTTGTCAGCAATAATTCCATAACTTGTAATCGGGCTAGAGCAGCCGCCCAATGAAGAGCTGTATGACCGTGACTATCAATGATAACGTCATAGTCAATATCATCCGGAGAAGACGGGTTTGAGAGAAGATCTGGAATCTGATTCGGGTCTTCATTAAGGAATATTGCCATTAGAACATTTCTGTGACGTTCCTCTTCGTCCATTTCTGCAACCGTTAGAGGTGGTTCAGAAGCCTCAAAATTTGTTACTGTAGGAGCTTCGTTCTCGTTTTCATTATTAGATAGCAAGGAAGAGTCCCCGTTGGTTTGAGCATCGGATTGAGCGTTCGACTGAATAGCGGGAGTAGTGGCCTTTGCAGCTTGTCTACGCAAAGCAGCCATCGCCTGTTCTTTAGTTGGAGTATATGGAGATGATGAATAAGGTATATCATGTTTAGGTGGTTTATATTCTAATAAAGGACGCAAAATCTCAAGAACCCCATATTGTTCAGCAAGTTCCTTTCCTCTTTCATATGGAACCCTAAAATGTCATAATATAATTAACGATGAGTTGAATAGTTCGAGATAAAAGATAATAGTAATGTTCATTGTATACAAAACAATATTTTATATAAATTATTCGTGTCAATTAATTGTCACACGCATGACTCGATATTAAAAATAAAATTTACACGAATAATTATCAAAATAATGTTGAATCGCTTGCCTGCTTGCAATGCAAGCCATTTTCCAATCAAAAAAAAATCATTTTACAATAAACATTTACTAATGTATATATTGCTTACCAAGTACCCTGATATTTGCCATAACCACCTTGAACTTTTTCGTGATCACCAGTTAAAACTTCTTTTTCGATAATTTTTGTACGTTTACCTTTTTCAAGACCAGCGACTTTCAAAATTTGCGTGGCGTTCAAGTAAGAATCCGGACGCCGGCGCATCACAGCTACGTCTCGTACAAGAAACTCATAAACCGGTACTCCGGAATAAACCGCGGAATATATTGGACCTATGCTTGGCCTTGGAAGAGATGTGGTAGATTCTGGTGTTGCAGGTGTTGGTGTAGAGGGTGTACCTAATAATGACGGAGATGCAATAGGAACAGTTGAAGGAGGAGTCTTCGCGTTACTTAAATTTTCGTTTGTAGTGTTTGTTTCGTTTTGAGGTCCAGGAGGTGTACTTGGCGTTGAGGTATCCATTTCTAACAATTCAAAGGTTAGACACGTTATTTAAATATGGATCGTAAATTAGAAAACTAAGTTGATAAGTTGCACCTACTAAAGTAATGTTAAAAGAACGCTCTAAATTAATTAGCCGAGTTTTTAACGCTGACTAACAGGCGGAACAAAATCTATTCAACATATGATGTGACACAAAAGAAACACGAAAATGACTCGAAAATGTCACGAGTCACGCAATTTGAACTACCTAATATAAGCATCAGGTAAGATTTTACATATTTTACATGTATGCATGTTTATGAACCAATCAACGAATTAGTAAGATTTTTTATTGCTATGATTCCAAAAATAAATAATATTTTTATAAGTTTGTATGAAATTTCGTTCCGTCGTCAAGACGTTCTAAAAGATAAGCAACCTCAACTTCCTTCGTCAAAGGAATTATCCATTTTTCATACATTTCAACAACTAAATCCACATTGATTTTTAAATGTTTTGAAGCATGTTCCGCATCTAAATTAAAATCACCAGTCTCAGTTATATCTTGACCATAAATGAGGGCTTTACGTTTAAGGCGTTTTAGCAAATCTTCTTCTACTTTTTTGTTTGTTAATAATTCCTCAATGGCTTTGGAATCGCGAGATTTTATGTGTTCGATGTACTTTGGTTGAAGGTTTGGATCCCGGAATTTCGCTTCAGCAACAAACTTCCCTTTTTTTTTCAAGAAATGAGATTTTTGTTACAAAAATAATAAACAATTGAAATATAACCCTACCATAGTGAATTCTCTGAGATATGGATTGAAGACATGTAACATCTCGCGTCGCAACAGAACCATAATTTTTGTCATCATCCATGGCACATAACGAGGGGACAATGCAATTAATATAAAATTCCATTATTTTCGCGTTGACATTAATGTTATTTTGCTTAAGAATTGGCGGGTATTCAAGAGGGGGGATGATTGGATCGGGAAGATGTTCAGTAAAGGGGTATTCATCGGGACTTTATAAATTCATTTCAATTAATTTGTTAGCAGGATAAAAAATTATAGTGCCGAATTTTTGCATATTCACCTGCAATATCTCCCCATTTTTGCTGTTGAAAATAATGTAAGTCACTCAATAACAATTATCCGTTTGTTTTTTATACATACCATGTACCCTTTCCGATTCTCGTAAAAAGTACTCTAAGAAGCTTCCTTCAAAATCTTCGCAGTCCTTATACTTATATTTCCCGGGCTCGTAAACAAGTTTATTATGACTAAATTGTGCCCTTTCTATGAGAGCTATTTGTTTCGTAGGAAAAAATTAATTGCATTTAAAAAAAAAAATGCCAGAGCTTTATATAAACGAACCGAAAATTATAGTATCTTCTAATCTAATTAGCGTATTTCGCAGTTTTTCTAAGGAAACAGCGTCTTCCGCTCCCGATAAGAAGTTCATTTTTCTTATTTACAATCATTGAATTTGACAAGTTTTGTTTTTATATATGGATAGCGTGTCACGTGTAACACCACGTATTACTATCATAAAAAGGGCTATGTAGAATACGTGCTTAGCCCAGTCCCTTACGTATTAATTTTTATCCTATATAATTTATTTATTAACAGTTAATATGTATCGGTATATTGTCGCGGATCATAAATGAATTCGGAATGAGGGGTTTCTATTTGACCCCCTAAAACCCACTTATACTTGTTTACTAATCCTAACCCTAAAAAATTACACTTTGTATTTTTTGGTGGCTTGCTATTACTCATTTCATTTTTTTAATCCGCCACAATACAGCAATATGTATACGTACGTATAATAAAAAAATTTCTATTTGTATACTATGCGCATATACACCGACACGGATATTATTTCTCAAAATTTTTATTAAAGCTATTTTTGAGGTTCTAACAAAAAAGACTCCTTGCAAAATTTTAGTACGTATAAACTATACTTTTCTGTAAGCTCTAAAACTAGCGCTAACCTTATCCTAATATCAAACGGGTTAGCTTTTTGTTAATAAAAACCATCTATTGCTATATATGATATTACGTGTAGGGACTAATAGACTGTGTGACCAACCATGGACTGGTTTGATTTAGTCTGGTCCTAGCTCAAGTTATAGTTCTAAAATGGTCCTAAAACTGTGTTAAAGACCGGTTTCAAGCCCGGTCTAAATAATAAATAAAATTTTAATATGTATAAACTATAGTCCCAAGATCAGTTTGAGACCAGTCCAAATAAACTATGGTTATAAGGTTGAGACCAGTTCAAATAAACTATGGTCTCAAAATCAGGTTAATATTAAACTATAGTCTTAAGATCGATGGTCGTAAACCCAGTTATTTATTGAGTTTGGTCTGAATTATAATAAAGACCGGTCTAAAACCAGTCCTTTATTATAAAAAAGACTTAGACCAAATCAAAATTAACCATTGTCCCCGAGATTCGTGTAACCTAAGCTTGTCCGGACCCAATTAATTATGCCCTAGGCAGAAGTTCGTGATTGCCTATTTTAATTTTACATTATTTATACAGTTTAGAATACTTTTTTAAAAAAAAACGAAAACCAACCATAATAAAGTAAAAAAAATTATATAGAAGGTTTCATTAGAGCTGTAGGACTCCATAGTCAAAAATAAGATCTAATTCTCGTCCGTTTAAAAAAATT
>CAJVQA010005865.1:0-15571 GCA_910591915.1 Cetraspora pellucida
TAGGAATATTGTTTTGTTGCTTCCATTTAGATAGTTTGATGCAGTAAGGTTTCCAAATTTGGTTGTAGATATTTTGTAATAATTGAATAAGAAATTTTATTGTAATGTTAGTTGCTAGCTGATTGCTAATTGTGTATTCTCATATAGTATTAATTAGTAAGAATGGAACAAAGCTTTGTATTATTGTGTATATATTTGTGTGATTTCTAATAAGATTGTTTGATAAGAGACATGGATAGTTGATAAGTTTATTGTGTAGTTCTTGTAGTTGTATAGTTGTTATATCTAGTTATGAATAATTAAAGAATTGTTGTATCATATTGGTGATAGTTGAGTTAATATAAGTGAGTTTGGGCAGGTTAGCCAATGTAGCTAACTATTATATGTATTGCATAAAATGCAATTAAAATTAGAATATGTTGCTGGATAAAGAAAATGTAGGTAGGATAATGTAGGTAGTATTCCTAGTATCAGCTTGATTTTGAATGTTTTTTCTCAGCATAAAGTAAAGCTAGTATAAGATGTAAATCTTTTGTGATTGTTATTAAGAAAAAGCCAGGTAGCATTTTAGTTGATTTGTAAGAATAGAGGAAGGATGTTTTCCATTTAATGTTGAGAGAACCACATTGCTATGTTGTAGACATTACCAATGTTTTTAATAGTTCTACATGTAGGTTGTTCTATGACATATTTTTTATGATAGAGGTTATATGATGGATTGTATATATTGGTATGAAGAAGACTAAGTATATGTAGTTGGTTTTGGTTTTTAGCTAGTTTGTCAGCTATGTTATTTAGCATTTTACTACTATGTGCAGTTACTTTTTGAAAATTAATTTGAATTTGGTATGCAGTAATAAAGTTTAGGAATGTGTGCCATATTGGCCAGTAGTTAAAAAGTATATTTTGTTAAGTGTAAGTAGTGACTATGTGAACTTATTCTATTTGGAAATTATTAATTGTGAGTCAGTATAAATAGTAATAGTACTCAGTTTTGGGTATGTGCTAACAGTAGAGAGGGTTGTTATAAGTTCTGCTTTGTATAATAAGGGCCAAAGTTTAATTTCTGCTAAATATTGCTGCAATATAGTCTTATCTTGGATTTGAATTCAACCAATACCCATTTTGCATTTGTCATTGTTTATATTGATTAAAAAGCCATCAGTATAAAATGTAAACTGTGAGTAGTGTGAGTTGTTGTATACAATTTGTTGAAGAATTTTTGTAGCTTGATTTTGTACAAAGATGTCAGATATAGCATTATTATATATAATGATATTAGATTGTGGAGGTATTGTAGTAGAGTTTCATAATGCAATAGAATATAATAGGTTAAGTAGATTTGCATAAAGATTAAGTGTGGTAGAAGAATTGGATTTAACTTTTCTGCCTAGGAATTTGGTTGTAAAGTTGGTAGAAATATTAAATATGCATTTGTTTTGTATATGATTGGAATTAAGATAGCACCCTGTGTATTGTTTACAGATATAGTTAACTGAAGGGTATAGGTGAGTATATGAGGTATCAAAGTCAATTAGCCAATGTATTATAGAGATTGTGTCTTCTGTTTGGTTGTATTTTCTTGCTTTGCCTATAGTAATATTGTTCTGTTTATGATCATAAGCAATTATCCAAGGTTTGGATGTATTTTTGTAGTGTTCAGTAGTAAATAAAATGGAGTTGATGTGAGATAATTGTAATTAGAAGCTAATTGATCTGGATTGATGATTAGCAATAATTGTGTTTTCTAAAGTAATAAATCATAATGGCTTACAGCCTTTAGGTATATGTTGAATTCTTGGAGATATGTGTTTCCAGTTAAGTAATACAAAGTTATCATGTGATGTTAGTTATTCTAGATACATTATTTCTTTAGTATGTAGTTGCTTTTTGAATTGTATATAAAGTTTATGTGTAGTAAGAAATTGTTCAATTGGTGTATATGGATGTTGAATTGTGTAGGGTCTAAGAATATTAAAGTTGATTAGAAAAGTTAACTAAAATTTATTAAGCAGTTATATTATTTTATAGGTAGTTGTATTTTTGTTAAGTCCATCTATATATGGGTGGAGATGTTGTAAAATATTAGTTATTGACCATAAATTGTTTTGCAGTTGTTGAAGTTGAATATGGGTACTAATGCCTATTAAACTTAAGTTATTAATACAAAGTTGAAATTTGGATATATGATGTTGTGCTTGTATATCCCATATGTTTTTAATACTATATATGTTATGATTAAGTAGTGTGCTATTTGATGTAGATATTGAAAGTTTAGCTTTGTGTTTTGCTGTAATAAGATATTATGATGTAATTTGGTTATATATTTTATATGATAGTACTATGTTGTGTATACGATATTCTAAGGTTGGAATAATTACAGTATTGATAATATAAGCAGCTTGTTTGTCTGTAATATTTTTAGTTGTAAATATATTGTTTAGTTCAAGTGTTTCTTGTTGTATTAGTTTAGTTTGTATTGCATATTGTAGAGCAGCTGTAAACTAGCAGCCTAGGAATTTAAAAGGAGTGTTGTTTGGTTATAATTGAATCAATTGGTTTATAAAATTAATATGTATAGTAGATTTGGTATTTGAGGTTAAAAAGGATTTATGTAGGTTAACTTTTATATAAGCCATTGTATAGAAGAATGCAGCTATTTGGATGATTTCTTAAAGTTGTTCTATTGAGTTTGCAAACCACAGTGTATCATCCATATATGCCAATACAGATGTAGAAGCAGTAGCAGATTGATATTTACTGGAACTGATTTGAGTAAGCCATTTGGTTGTAGTAGTATAGCCAGTATATGTATTATGTATATGACTTATTAAGAGATCATAGTAGATTCGTCAAAGAAGATGAGTTATAGTTTCATCTTAGTCTATACCATCTTGTACCTCATATGAGAGTGTAAGCCTAAGATTAGTGATAATTTGGTTAGATCGATCACGAAGAAGATTAGTAAGTATGTTAACTAATTGATAAGGCATGTTAAGTCTTTCAAGGGCTTTAGTTAATAGGTTTATGTTAACAGAAACATAGGCTTAACTCATGTTCTGAGATAGAATCCAGATATGTTTTTTAGTGCATTTGGCATCTTCAAGGAAGTTATTGAGTATGTGAATTGGGTTGTTGGTTGAATTGCCAAGAAGAGTAACATAGTTATATGGGTTGAGAATTTGATGTTTTGTTAAAACATGTGATAGTCTGTTAGTAAGAATTTTTGTATATAGTTTTTTAGTATGTTCAATTAAGCTAATAGGTCATGTATTGTTAAGGTTTCCATCAAACTCTGGTTTTTTTGAAATAGGATATATTCTGCTGCATTTCTATTGTTTTGAAATGTTTTGTGTAATTAAACATCTGTTGAAAAATGCTGTAAGTGCTGTTAGCATATTTGAACCTAAATGTTTAATCATTTTATAACTAATTTCTGTTGGGCCATAGGCTTTGTTATTGGGTAGTTGTTGTATAGTGCTCATAATTTCTTCAGTAGTGTATAAAAGTATACCATTCTCTATTAATACTATGGTTAGGTTGATAGATAGATATCTTTCCAATTATTGTTAAAAATATCTTCATCAAGTGGATAATAGGCTGTCCATTTATTGAAATAATTGCTAACATGTTGTTTAATTTCTGTAAAGTCAGTAATTAAACTGTCATTAGCTTTGATATTTTGAAAATGTACTATGTCAGTATGTCAGTTTAGTATACTGTTGATCATTTTGGTTGGTTGAGTAGTTAGATGTTTGCATCATTTGTTAGTGGCTAGGTTAATATGGTTTCTAAGGTGTTTAGCATTCTCTAGATTTCTGGCATTGTAAAGTATTTTTCAGAAAGATTTTGTATATTGTATCCATGTAGTTAGGTTGGATTGGTGGTTAGGAGGAGGTTCAATAATAAAGTTATGAGTGTTGTTGATGTAGTTAATTAAGTTGTAAATGTTAGTAGATAATGGTGTTTAGTGAAAAAAATATTTTTTGATATGATGCATTATATGACTTATAGTTTTAAGATTGTAGTGTAGTTGGGTTGCTTTTGGTGTAAATGTATGATGAAAATTTCTAACAGTATATTTTTTGTTAGGAATATGTTGAAATGCTGCATTAATAATACTGGTATGTATTTTGTGCCATATTTTTTCTAAGCTTTTTGCTGTATTTGCTACAGTTAAGGTCTGGTGTTGTATTATATTAGAATTTACTTGATCTGTAAAATTGTTTCAATCTTCTTTGGACATAACTTTGTAATTAAATATGCATTGTTTGCTTTTGTTTTTATTGTCTTATCTTGGTCATAGCAAATGGAAATATCCATGTTAATGTTAAAATTTAGTGGTCACTATTAGTAGAAGCTGATGAATTATTAAGTTTGAATTCTTGTAGGTAAGGTATAAGAGAGTCATAGGCCCATATATAGTCAATTCTAGTCTAATATCATGAATTGTGCCATGTATTTTGTAGATTATTAGTATAATCTGCTAGGTTAAACATGTTGGTACTATGTAGATAATTAAGTAATTAGAATTTAGTTGTTGATGTTGTGGTGGTATTGTAATCTGCATTAAAGTCTCCAAGTATAATAGGATATAAATTTGATGATATTGCTTGTTGTGTTCATGTGGTAGCTGTATTTTGTGTAAGTCTTCACTTACTAGTATTGGTTGATGAGAGATATACTAAAATAATTCTAAATTTGTAGTCATTTTTAAAGAAAAGATTTATGGCAATAGCATCACCAGGTTGAGTAAGTATGTTATGTATATGAGGTTTGATATTATTTTTAATTATTATACATGTTCTTTCTTTGGATTCTGTAGAGTTGGACCAAAAATATGAGTATTAAAGTGTGTTACAGAATTTGGTTTTTATATTTTTAGCAATTTTGGTTTCTGTAAGACTACTTATATATAAATTATAAGTTAGACAGTAATTTTCCTATAATAGTTATTTTCTTGTATATTATATCTCTGCACATTATGCATTAAGATGTTAAGTTGAAGTAGGTCATTATTGGAGGGAGAGTTAGAGTTAGATACAACATTAAGGATGGGTGTATTGGGTAAAGAAAAGAGTGTTGGGTTATCTAGAGATGCTAGTATAGTAAAGACTAGTACTGATGTCTTGGATTTTAGTTGTATGTTTAGGTAATGCCAAATAGTTTGAACTGGTAAAATACAGTAATTAGGTAAAGGTTTGGGTTTGAATGAAAGATAGACATGAGCTTCACTATGGTTATTTTTAATAGAGATGGTTAATGTATAGCCACATAGGTTATCAGGTAAATAGCTGAAGCTGTGAATGTGACGTAAGAAAGTAATAATAGTTTGAGGATGAGAAAGTAGTAATATGTAGTTGTAAATTAGGAATCTGTTGTAGCAAGTATTAAATTGAATATTGTCATAGTATTGGTTAGCTATAGTGGTTTCATTATGACCTTCTAAAATAGCTCCTACTATTTGGAAGTAATTGTTGTCTAATTCATCATCTTTTATGATTAGGTTAGTATCTAATGTATTATTGTTAATTAAAGAGAATTTGGAGAGAATAGGTATGGATGAATAGTAGATATAATCTGATAATTGTGAGAAGAAGAAATCAGGTAAGAGTTGAGACATATATGGTAGGTGTATATAGCATTTACTATAGTCCAATTTGATTGCTAGTCTTAGTGCATAGTTAAAGTTATTGTATAGTGTAAAGTTGTATTGGTAGATGTGTTTTAGAAATGAGTTGAGTGTTTGTGAATGTGGAAGTAAGAGTAGCTTTAGATGTGTTAACCATTGGTTATAGCAGAAGTCTGGAACATATAATGTATTGTGAATTGGTTTTAGCAGAGGTTCCTTGATGTGAGATGATAAAATAGTGTTTAAGAAAGTAGAAAATTCTTCTGTAGTTTCACTCACTGTATGCTCAGCTTGCACAGCTGCGAAAAGTACTATAGCCTGCTCCGTACATTGAGTCTGGTCATCATTAACTTGGTTCTTCATGTATAAAGTTATTTAATATAATCTAGTTAATAATAATAATAGTAATATTTTTTTTAAAACTTAGTCTTTTGAGACTAAGGTTTTTATTTAGTATTATAATATAGTAACTTCAAAAAAACCTTCATATATTAGAGAATATAATTAGTAATATATATATTTTCAGTATTTAATTTAAGTAGTTTGCTTAAATTATAGACTCTACACTATATAATATACTTGCAATCTAACTATGAGTATTGCTATTTAAACTTTTTGTAATACAATTCTATTTTGTATTACTGCAATACTTTCTGTTATATATATTAGTTAAGAAGTTACAAATGTTTATTTATATTTTTAAACTATTTTATTTTAAAACATTATTCTTAGAGCCTTCTGTATTTTTATTTTAAAACTAATCTAGTATAGCTATAGTTAGAACTAACACTTGCAGTTAGGACTAACCATTAAACTACTATATTCTTGTAAAATTTATACAACTCAGGTATTCTTCTTTTACAACTTTACTAGTTTCTTGTTTATTCTTGTAAGTTTGCTTATATTAACAATTTAATAAGCTTTATATTATATAACTTTATAATTAGATCAACTGATAATCAGATTAATAACTTTTTTTTATCTAAAATTTTGTTTGTAAAAGTTACCTACTTTAGGTTTTCTTTTTCAAATTAAGATTTTTACAAATAATATTGTTGAAAATCAATTTAGTTAATATTATATTTTAATAATTGTCTTATTTATTTATAAAAAATATTTATAATTATTAAACAAAAAAAAACTAAAATTTAAAACTATTAAAAAATTTTTTATATAATTTTTAACTATATTAATCTTTAATTTAGTTAACAATAAAATAATTTTTTTGGTCTATAACTTATATAGTTATAAACAGAAGTATTAAATAATTCTTGAACAGCTAAATGATTCTAATCTCTAAAAAACAATAGTAAAATCTGTCAAAATTAAAATTTAAAAATTATATCAAAAGTTTAAATTAAAAGTTTAAATATAGCAAAATGTATTAAGTTATTTTGCAGTTAAGTTAATTAGTTTAATATAAAAATTAATTAGTTATTAAAATTTTAATTACATTATTTTTTTTAATAAAGAATAGTATGAATTAACTAGTTTGAAGTTCAAGAAACATTAATTAAATTTTGTATTAAATATAAATGAATAATACATTTTTAAATTACACTATAGCTATCTATCAAATTAGTAATTTTATTTCTTAAATAAACCAAAATAATTAATTATAAATGACTTTTACTTGCATTTGTATAAATAAAAAAAAGCTTATAAATAAAAATACAATAACTCTAACAATACTTTATCATGCTAGCACATTTGCACTTATCTGAAAGGCTTTTAAAATTGCAATATTGATGCTTATAGTTAGCTAATAACTAATTTATAATAATACTAACAATATGAATTTAGAATTAAATAATATTATAGTTTACAACTACTCTTTCTGATGATCATTTGAACTAAACTTTTCAAAAAGCTAAACTACAGAAAAATGATATAGTTAATATATTAAACTTTATAAAAATTTTTCCAGAGTACTTTACATATATAGTTGAACATTGAAATAGAGTTGAAAAAGAAGTTGCAGCTTTGTGATAATGGTTTAAATGCACTTTAGAACTATAGAAGAAGTAGTCAATGAAAGCCAAAGTTTTTTATCAAGTAAACAACAATGTTGGATATATTAGTTCTATACAACTATAAAATCTACAAGGAATACCTATAAAGGTCAAGAACTCACAAAAGCTACAAAATTGGTTTACCTCTCGTCTTTACTTTGCTTCAAAAAAATTTTGTAAAAGTGGATGATTTAGCTTACCCCCTCCTAAAGATTGACATGTAAAACTTCTAAAACAGTTAGCAGTGTTTACTTTCTAAATGGGTTTGTTAATGACATAGATCATAAACAATATAGTAATACAAATATGACTATACATATGTCTCGAAATACTAAAAATCTGAAAATACTGCCTTCAAACTAACTAGTGCTCCATACTGACCCTCTATGATCAAGTCAAAAATTTTTCTTTCTTATATAGTTTTTTGTTAAATAATCTAAGTAAATAGAAAAATAGTAGAGTTATTTATATTTAGTATAGTTTATAATTTTTAAAGACCTAACACAGGCATACAATTGTAACTGTCTGATATTTGTGAATTGCAAGTTTCATACATTTTTTTTGTTTTCATTTATTCTCTTTCTCTCTTTATTTCTTGATTTGTATCTTTTATTGTTTACCTTTATACTTTTGTTTTGTTTTTTATATAAAAATATTTTTTTTGTTTTCTTGCTTCCTTATGAAAAAATGTTATCAGATTGGTAATGTCCTATTGTAGGGTAGCTTCTGATGAGCAGTCTATTCTAACTAAAATAGTGCAGCAGATCATACTTAGGTACTATTTGGATGGCTAAGTAATACTAGACTTATATATTAGAAAAATTTAATATAATCTATATAGTTTCAAGAATCCTAATAAAGTACTAGCATGACTGCTAAAATTAAAAAAAAATTTTATTATAGTATACAAATTAGTCTAAATATAATAAAAATAACTATTTTGGAATTAAATTTATTTACTAATATAATCAAATATAGAAATTTTGTTTTATATAATATTAGAATCAAAGGGTGTAATAACCTAATGAAGTAAACAGGTTGTTAAATTTGAATTAGCAAGTGTAGAGTTCAAAACTTATAGATAATAAATTTTGGAATTTATATTTGTGTTATGGTAACTGTTTCTGTCAATCAGTTAAATTAGCATATCTGTAATCTTTAGTTGCACCATCTTGAATGAAAGCTCAAAGCATCTATGCAAATTGTAACATTACATCTAAATAGAAAAATGTTAATGACTGATGTTGCATAAGACTTTGGTGCAAACCCATAATAAAACAACTAGCCATAAAAAGTAAAAGAACTAAAGAGTCAGAAACCTACTTGGAAATTTTAAATAAGAATATAGTACAAAACTTTCAATGATGCTGTTAGACTGATAAAAGTTAATAAACATCTTCAAAGAAATAGGTGGATAAACCTAATAACAAGATGTATAAAGAAACATATAACTAACTAGGCTACCAGAATTACTGATGAAAATAGTATACTAAGATATACTACACTAAGCTATCTAAATTAAAAGTCTGAGTTCTGTTAGTTCAGAGTAGTGGTTAATAGAAAATAATTAAAAAGACATCAGAAAGATGAATATTGGGGTTTTGAATAAACCTTACAAAAGTATAGCAGTTTAATGGTTAGTTCTGACTGCAAGTAATGGTTTAGGCTAAAGAAATATCAGATCAGCTATAAGTATAAGATACAGAAAGCTTTAGTGGTTTTTAGTACAAAATTAAATATAACTTAGTAGCATAACATATCAACAATTGTTTACTAGAGTCATTAGTGGGTGTTATAGATATAAGATCAGAGTTTTAAATAGAGAACCTACAATTAGGTTCTAGATATAGCAACTAGTATAAAACCTTCAGGTGAACTACTTAAATTAAGGATTATAAAAAACTCTTTTTGCAAATCTATTACATGAAAATTAACTAAAAAATTATTTATCTAAAACATTTATAACTATTTATTTTACTACAACCTGTCCTGCCATCTTAAGTAAACTTGTTCAGCATTATATTTTATATATTGTGAGCTGTAGAACTGTAATCCTGGAAGAAGGTAATCGAAGTGGCACAGAATGGGTATGCTGATCCTTTACCTAATATGAGCTTCCCAGGATTATCAGTCCTATAAGTCTTTTTGATCTGTTAAGAGATATAGAATCAATAAGATTTTTAAGAGAAAACAGTAGTAAAAGGGATATATGAGATTTAAGGGTTTTAAGTGATAAAGAACGTTAAAAGGATATAAGGGATATAATACATTTAATACTTTTAGTACCTTAAAGAGCTTATATGTAATATAACAATATATAATAAAGGCTTCGAGCCCTACAAGAAGCAGTAGTTTGTACTTGTAATGAAGTTTGACCCTAATGATTCCCTACCTTTGCTAGATTCCTAAAACCTATGATCATAAACACACTACTCGCAAAATCTAACCACCTCTTATCGACTAAGCTGTTTATAGGTTACATGACGTATCTGTTTGAGAAGCAACCAACATGCCGAGACCAGTTCTCTGGTGTCAATATATTCTAAGAATATTACATTTTTAGAGTTTAAACTCATTGAGAAAACTGTACTTATAGTCTTTGGTTCCAGTTTTAATAATTTAACATTCTTGCAGTTTTTGCTATCATAATCTGCCTTATACTCTTAATTAAAGTTGTAGTGCATATTTGCCTAGTTAAAACAAGCTCTAGACAAAAAGTTTTGACCTAATATTGGCCAAACTATAGCTAAATTTATCTTTTACTCTCTTGCAAAATTTTTTTTCAACTTTTTGTCCTTATCCTATTTCCTTTTTCTCTTATATGGATTTTGTATAACCATTTAATCATTTCCCAATCTATAATTTATCAATTTACACAAAAATTCTGTAATCTATTTATTAATAAAATCTTATTAAACACAATTCTCTATTTCTATATTTAGTTCTTACTAATATTATACAACAATCTATACTTCAAACTCTATTTGTGTTTAATACCTAAGTCATATTGTGACTCTAGTCACATTAGTTACACCTGTGTACTATTCCAGTAATACCTAAATACTACAACTCTCATTCTTAATTATTATCCTTGTAAAATTATCTATAATCATATTATTAATTTAGAAAAATTTCTAAGTCTTTAATTAAATCTTTATTTAACTTATTATTATTTAATAATGCCTACTTTAAGTCAACAAGAACCTAATATAGCAGACCTTGATTATTTTTAACAAAACTTTTCCAATAGTTTTGGTATCGCTCTCTATGAAGAAGAAAATAATAGCAAGACTCATCCAATTCCTCCCAAAATTCAACCCACTACTTGCTTAACAAAAAACTTTAGATTAAGCTTATTCATTTTTTTCAAGCTTCTACTTCTATTTTTATGATTACTTGTCTCTGTAGCAAATACCATACCAAATTTATCTCAACCTCAAATACCAACTACACTCAAGCTACTGAATTTACAACTGCTCATATTTATAGCAACTCAAAAAAAATCAACAGAACAACTTAACAACTCATGACTAACCTCTCTTCCTCTACTGACAGTGTTCTTCCATCTTCTATACCAGATGTTTATTACCATACTTGTCCTAAATGCTCTCTTCTAATTGGTTGTACCAAGAGAAATAAGTATCATTACTTCACTGAAAAATATGTCTTCAAAAATAATAAAGTTTATTATCTTACTTGTATAACTGCCTTATCTTAACATAAAACTAGTTCATCCCAAACTAAGATAAATTTTTATCCAAACTTCTCAGAACACTTTACATGATTTTTTCCAAACTACCAATCCTCTTACTGCCTCTTTTTACCAAACCTTAACCTCTTCTAACCTTATCAATTCTTTCTTTTCTTCAACTACCAATACTAATTCTATTTCTAACTAACCTTTTACTACTAACACTCTTAATATTTCTAAACTAAATATTAACAATTCTAGCAATACTAACCAACCAGAAAATACTCCTAACAAACCTCTTTCCCAATCTTATTCAAGTATTCTCAAACCAAATCCAATTCTACATATAACTAGATTGCAAATTTTCCAATTACTGAAGAAATATAACCTAACAAGAAATTGCAAACTTTATTCTCTCTTCAACTCTTTATATTCCTTAAAAAATTTCTTTATAATTTTTATTTTGACAAAGAAATTAAGCCAGCTACTGCTACCTAATCTGCACTAAAAGTCTCATTCTACTATATTATCTATATTATAGCTAAACAACAATCTGAATTTCTAACTGATCTTATCTACAACAGCAATTCTAATATTAACAAAACTACTACTATTCCTTTTTAACTTATTGAATCTATTTTTAAAAACTTCATTTTTAAATTCATAACCATTCTTTTTACCAAACTTAACAATCTTGAAATCTTTGCTTCACCAGTTACTATTCCTTCATTATAGCTCATAATTAGCTTCAACTCTGCCTTAATCTTGCTCATCTTCATCTTTTCTTATCTAATAACTACCAATATATTAATTATCAAAAATTTGCTAAAGACCTTTAGCTTAGATCTAAAAGATTTAAATTGAATCTTTTATACAAACCATTGACCTTAAACAAAAATATCTCACTATTTAGTCAAATGCTAAATTTAATATTAAACTCTTTTTTAATATTCTCAAAACACTTTTTCTTGAGAGATTTTGTATTCTTTCATTAAAAAATTCTCTTAATCACTTCAACTCCTAGTTTGATATCTACTACTCTTCTTATTGTAAACAATTTTCTTCTAATATTGACAAAGAAAAAGTTTGCATGTCTTTTAGAATTTAATTCTGTTAACATTTTATCCTTCAACTTTCTAAACAACTTCCTAAAACTTATATATTTAAAAAATTCAACTCACTTCAAGAATGATGTAAAGAAGCATCTCATGTTACTAACTTTTATTATCTAATTTGTAACAACAAAGAATGTTAATACCTTGATGACAAAAAATTTCATAACAGTACCAAGCTATTTAATGATATTTTAACTAAATCTCACATATTATTTTCTCCTCAGAATGATGAAACTTGGATTCATTCCACATTCAACTCTACTATATTTTACAAAAATAAAGAACATGCTGCTTCACTTGACCAACTCATCCCTACTAAAGCCTTAAACAAACTTGCAGACTTAGCTGAAAACTTTGTTTGTAAACAAAACAAAGTAAAAACTAATCCTAAATGTTACAACTATTACTTTTACTGCTACTTTTCTCTTTATTATCAAACTGCTACTGAAAATCATAACATACAGTTTCTGTTCAAGGAGAAGGCTAATAACTTACTCACAAAAACATTATCAATACTAAATTTCTTGTTCAAATTATAATATATTTTGATGTCATCAAAAACCAAAAACCAACATACTTATAAATAGTTAAATATTTTAATAATACTGCCTATTCTGAAGCTGAAAAATTTTTATCTAAGAAATTTAATTTTGACTTCCAATCTGTTTTTATCTTAGACTCACTATTTTTACAATCTTTTTTTTAAGTTCTTTGTCTTCTACAACCAATATTAAAACAGCCACTACCTTACTAAAAGATATATCCACTGTAGTTAGTAAGAAAAATGAGATAAGTAGGCAGATGGACAAGCCTATTTATGTGAAAAGCCAGGATAATATCAGTCAGACCCAATGTACAGGGCAGACTATAGTACCTTGCACAGCTGTAAGAATCAAGCATATGGTAATTGATCCTGTAAAAGACAATTTTGAAAGATCATTTACAATATCTTTAATCCCCTATAATCTTTATATATGTTTTAACAAATTTTTTCTTCATTATAATTTATTACTTTTTTCTTATGATCAAACTATTCAAACTTTAATTCAACATATTAATAAATATAATAATAACAAGACAGTATCTTGTATTACATTTTTTATTAATTTATCTTACAATAAAATCTATATATATCTTTCTAATGACACTCTTCTACCAAATTATATTGTTATTACTCTATATCTTCTTCCTATATTCTATAATCTTTCTCTTAAATCTAATCTCTTTAATCCTACTTCTATTTTATCTAATTTATTTCTCAATAACCATTTCTTAACCTCTAATCATAATTCTTCCTCATTATCATTAAATTCAACTCTACATTATCTCAACCTATCTATTGCTACACACAATATTAGAGGCTTTAATAAAACTACTAAGAGAGAAGCATGACAGAATTACTGCCTTAATTATGACATATCTATTGCAAGCATTACATAAACAAAGATCTCTAACAAATCTAACCTCTTTTTTTGCAACAATAACTTCTTTACTTATTATTGGTCTAACTCTTCTACCTCTATGAAAGGCACTGCTATTATGATTCATAACCATCTTAAACCTTATATTCACAATGTTCACATTCATCCTGGAGGTGCTATAGCACTTGATATTTTTTTTAGATATAATATCAAGCTTTATATCATTTTAGTATACCTGTTATCAACTGATACTTTTATTCATAACCAAACTCAAAATAAAGTAATTAACTGAATCCAACAAGCCTCTTAACTATATATTAATCCTATTATTCTTAGTGACTTCAATACACAGGACAACACCCACAGCTCCTCTTTTAAATACAAACTTATTAACTTTCTTAATAATTCTAATATATATGATATTGGAGCTCACTTTAATAACAAACACTTTACCTGGTTTAACAATACTAGTAGTAGTTATATTAACTACATCTGGACTGACTAATTCACTATACAATTTCTTTTTTTTATAGTCTTGACAATAGTCAAACTTCTACCTCTAGTAATTATCTAATTCTTTCTTCTATCTGGACATTTCCATATACTTATAGCAAATCCTTATATAAATACACTGAAATTAACCATTAACAACTTCTATTACACAAAACTCCTACCAACAATGAAACTTATAAGAGTATTGAAACCACTTGGCACAAAATTCAATACTCTATTATTTACTCTGCTACCTATACTATTCCTAACAAATTCTCTTACAAACTCAGCTACAACTATTAATGCTCACCTCACAGCACCCTATTATACCTATCTCTCAAAAAACTTGACCACATTATTAAACTTATTAAAAAACTTACTTAACATTCCAATATCTTCTATATCAATCAAAACATCTTTCTAATTAACAAACAGTTACAATGTGACCTTCAATTACTTACCTCTACTGATTCAACTTTTATTCAAACTTGGCTCCAACATGCTCACTTAATCTGAAAACAACTCTTTCATGCTCGTTATCTTGAAAACTTCTTCTTACTTCAACAACAAATTAACCAAGCTATTGACAAAAGATGTGCTAACCTTACAACACATCTTACTTAGACTTTCAACAGCATTCTCAATTGTTACCATTAACCTGTTCACTTAACTAATATAAAACTTCCTCAAGAGCTTATTACTGACCCACTAATCATTAAACAACATATTTGATTTTACTTTCAAAACTGAACTGCACACAAACCTATTAATCAAACTCTCTTTAATAATTTCTGGCAACAACACTATCTTTCACTTTCTCACATTAATCCAACTTGGTATTATTCTCTTAATTTTCCTATTACTAATAATGAACTTCTAAGAACTTTCTTTCAACTAGCCATTAGTTATGAAATGCTTAAACATATTAGCCCTCAATGCACTTCTGTTATTATTGCTCTCTTTAATCATTGTCTTTTTGAAAACAGAATTTCCAAGCAATAGAAACATAGCTGCATTTATCTTATTCCTAAATGAAACATCTTTAATGGTAACCTTAATCTTACTTGACCTATTAGTCTTGTCAAACATATTAACAAACTCTATACCAAAATTCTTACCAATTGACTTAGCTACGTGGAAGGCCAGGATAATGACGGTCAGACCCAATGCACAGGGCAGACTATGGTACCTTGCACAGCTGTGAGAGC
>CAJVQA010005866.1:0-15571 GCA_910591915.1 Cetraspora pellucida
GAAAAGATTTGAGTTGTGACCAAGAGAGAAGTGATTGTATAGTAATTGTGTTTTGTAAAAATAGTCGAGTTTTAGTAGGAATTGTGTAGTTATGCCATTTAAAGTGATCAGAAAGTAATGTTGTGAAGTTGGATATAATTAAGTGTTTTGAGGTGCCTTGTTTAGCTAAGAGATCAGCTTGATTATGAAAAGGGTTGTTAGAATGTGATTTAACTTTATGAAAGAAGATTTTAAAAAATTTTGTTCGAATAAGATATTGAATAATAAATAAAATATCCCAGTTTTTGCTATGTGAAAATTTGCGTAAGGATGGAAATAATTAAATATTTTTTAGAGCTGATAGGTTGTCGAGATGTATGTTGTTTTGTGAGTTTATTGGACGAATAAGTAGAAGGTAGATAATTGCTTCAAGTTCTGCTCAAGTAGAGTCAGGATATGAGGATATTGTACAGTTGAATTTGATTTGAGTATTATGTTCAGAAATCCATCCAATACCAATTTTTGGATGTGATGTTTGTGCATTAATGATTGAAGCATCTGTGTAGAAGCAAAGTTATTAGATATAGCAACTAATAAAGAACCTTCTTCAAATAAACTTTTTAAATAAGTAATATTAAAAAATTATATATATAGCCAGTTATATATCTTTTTGTAATAGTTCAATATAAATATATATTTATATAAATATATATTTAATAAAAATATTAATAAAGTTAAAAGATCAAAAAGGTTACTTTAATATTAAAAAAATTTTAATTATTTTTTTAAATTTATTATAATTATTTTTTTAATTATATTTATATATATATATAATAAATTCAAATTATTCTTATTAAAAAGCTCTATATAAATTAAAAATAATTAATATAAATATATATTAGTAAAAAACAAGCAATTTATAGATAAATTTAATATTTTAAAGACAGTTATTATCTTGTTATTTTTAAATCTTTTAAATTTTTAATTTAAATTTTTTTGTTTTTTTATTTTATTTTAATATAACTTACAATCTATAAAATTATTTGTTCAATTTATAACAAATTTTTTTTTTTTTTTTTTTAATCTTAAGCAGTTATACTAGTACTTTATTAAGATTCTTGAAACTATATACATATACAATTGCATAGAATTTCCCAATACCTAAGTCTAGCATCACTCAGTCATCTATATGGTACCTAAGAGCAACCTGCTGCACTATTTCAGTTAGAGATAGACTGCTTGTCTAACTACTTAAAGCCATACCAAAAGAGTCTCTTTCCTTCTGTGACAAGCATATTGATTGTTTTCAAAGCTTCTTTCTTTATTTGGTTTGCTTTTTCTATTTTCTTTTCTTTTTCTTCTTTTTTTGTTTGTTGATCTTTTTTCTTTCCTTTATTTAATCTTTCTTTTATATGAATATCTTTTTTCATTTTGTTTGTTATATTAGTCTTCTTCTTTCAATATTGTATTTTTCTATATCAGACTCTTTATACTTGGTTATAAAAAGTGTTCCATACTGTTCTTGTTACTATATTCATGCACTTTTGTGTTGTCTGCTTAGTTAAGAGTCTTTTGAGTTTCTTTTTTATTTTAACCTTCATAAGTTCCTTTATTAGCACTTTCCTGTTTTTGATTTTCTTAGCTTCTGATTTTTCAAATAGTATTGCATATAAGACTTATGGTAGGATTCTGTTCTTCTCTTTTTCTTTAAGCCCATTCTATGCTGCTACTGTTGCAACTTTTTGAATCCACTTCCACAAACTTTTTTTGTTCGCTACAACTTACTAGATATGCCTGTGTTTCTTTTTTTCCAATTTGGCATACCTGGTACTCTGCTGTTGTATATACTTCTGGCCTTCTTCTGTTTAACTCTTTAAGTAAATAATTGCATAATAGAACACAAAAATCTTGACAACTGCAAGACATTAGAACAAGAAATAACAGCAAAACAAATTAGCAGTATCTTTGCAAGACTGAACAAAAAAGATAACTTAGATGAACTAACAAGACTCAGAATAACCTAAGGTTGCCAAGTAGCAAGCTTAACAGAAGATATATGAGATGTAGAAACAGAATTAGAAAAGAAGAAACATTGAAAAAACAATCTAGCATGCTGAACAATAACCAAAGCAAAAGATATAAGTATAGGCATTAAAGCAAAAGAATGCTTATAGAAGGTGTATAAACATGGAAACAAGATAAGAGATATAATAGAAGTGAAAATATAGAAAGCAAATAGCACCAAAATAAATAGCTAGGGACTAATATATCTGAACCAGCTAATAGATACAAGAGGCAAAAAGCTAATTACATAGAGATAGCTTAAAAGTCTTCAAGAAAGGTCATATAAAGGAAAAAGTCAAAGTGGTTCAGCGAAATTGAGAAAAAGATATTAATAATATAAGCAAACAAAGAAGTACATGATCAATACAAATTGAACAATTATAATACACAAGCACTAAAGATCACATAGACAAAAATGTTAGAAAATAAAAGAAAAAAAGAATAAGTTATTTATAGACTAAAGAATAATCAACAACTAGGCAAAATAACTAAGAAAAAAAATAGAGATTTTAATCAAACATTGGTTAATGCACAAAAAAAATGGGAAAACATCAACAGAAATAAGCAAGTGCAAGGGCTGTGTAAACATGCAAACACAGATAATAGAAAGATATGAAAAGTGGATTCAACTAGACTACAATACAAAAGCCATTCCAGAACCAATAATAGAAAAAAATAACAACAGAATCAATACGACAATAGACTAACTAAAAGAAAACAGAACAATAGAAGAATGACGAAACAAGAAACGAGATTTAGTTAGGCTCAAACAAGTAGAAAAATTAGAAATAGAAATAATAAGAAAGCAAAGATTAGACAATGTGCTCACAGAATGGCTAATAGAGATCTTAATAAGAAACAAAGAAAGAAACAAAAAAAAAATATTTTTTATATAGATAGAGCATTATACAAAAAAGGTAGAAAGAACAATATAGAAAGAATAGGTATCAGATGGGTGCAAGTAGGAGAGGAAGTCAATTGGTTAGAAAGAAGTAGCACTAGGCCTAGAAGGATGGCTATTAGCAACACTAGCAGAGTTGGTAGCAATATGGGCAGTGATTTTAACAGTACTTAAAGGGAAAAATATAAAAATTCATACAGATATCATTATAGCAATAAAAAACATTAGTAATGCAATACAAAGCACAAGGGATAAGAAAATTCTAAAAAAGAAAAATGCAATATGGATATTAAATATTATAGAGCTAGTCAAAAAGAAAAATGATAACATAAAATTAATTAAAGTCAAAAACCACAGTGAAGACAGATGGAATAACAGAACAGATTTCTTAGCAAAAAAAGAAGCAAACTGCAAAGAAGTAGTCCAAATAGAAAAACTTAGATGTGAAGAAATAGAATACCAACTAGAGTGAAAAGAGAAAAAAATAGATATACCTGCAAGACTTCTCTGCAAAATAATTGCAAACACTAGAATAGAAGCCAATTGGAGAGATATAAACTTAATCAGAACTCTAGAACCTGAAACTGAACATATATGTTACAACTAGTCAAGCTTTTGGAAAGAGATAAATAGAACAAAAGAAGTACATTGTATTTTAAGAAAACTAAGCACAAGAAGAGCCACAATGATCAAGTATATAATGAACAGTCTACTAACACTAGTAGAGCTAAATAAAAGAAGACCAGAAGTATATATAACAACAGAATGTCAAGTCTGTCAAAGTAGTGAAGATGAAACTTAAGAGCATCTGGCAAGCTGTAATGAACAAAAAAGTATATAGAAACGAATACAAAAAGTTTTAACAGCAACAGTATAAAATAGGCTTAAAGAAGAGGAAAAAACCAGAATTCCAGTACAAATATTATACAAAGCACTGTTTAGAAAACAGAAGCAGAAGAAGTTCCAAATAGAAAGGTGCTAATAAAAGAGTTAACAACAATAGAAGCAAAGAAAAGACTCAATAAGTTGCTAAATAAGCAAGCAGTAAAGAAATGTCTTAACATAGTAACAAGAACAATATGGAATACTTTTTATAACCAAATATGATGAGTCTAATGTGAAAAGATACAAAAGTGAGAAAAAGAAGTTAATATAACAAATAAAATGAAAAAAGGTATTCAGATAGAAAAGAATGTAGCAAAAAGAAAGAAAAAAGAATAAAAAGAAAAGGGAAAGAAAAGGAGAAAAAGAAAGAGAAAAAAATAGAAAAAACAAGTCAGAGAAAAAAAGTAGCTTGGAAAACAATTAGTATGCTTGTCACAGAAGAGGGAAGACCTTTCTGATATAGTTTTAAGTAGTTAGACAAGCAGTCTATCTCTAACTAAAATAATGCAGCAGGTTGCACTTAGATACCATTAGGGTAACCAAGTGATGCTAAACTTAGATATTGGGAAATTTTATGTAATTATATATGTATTTAGTTTCAAGAATCTTAATAAAGTACTAGTATAACTGCTTAAGGCAAAAATATATATATATATATATATATAAGACTATTATATTATATTGCTATAAGAATTATTAGTTACTGTATTATATAGAAGTATTATAAAAATATTTTATATTTATAAGAGGTTTTTATAAGATTTCAAATATCTAAGTTTAGGTTTTTAAAAGGTTTCAGATATTTGAGTTTGAGAAAGAAGTTATATTTATATAATAAGTATTAGTTTTTTTAATCTGACTAACTAGTTGATATAAATATAAAGTTATATTATACAGAGCTAACTAAATTAGTAATATAAAAGAAGTTTTAAAAATATACAAAATATTAATAAGATTATAAAAGAAAGTACTAAGATTATATAAATTCTGTAAAAATATAATAATTTAATAGTTAATCTTAACTGCAAATATTAGTTTTAATTATAATAAAATATCAAATTAGCTGAAAATTAAAATAATAAAAGATGAGATGTGGCAACTCAGTGAAATAAATAAGTTGTTAACCCTTCAAGTGATAGGTTAGAAGTTCAAAACTTACTAATAGTATAAATTTAGAAAACCATCTATATAATATTAGCATTATAGAAGGTAAGTGATATTATGACAATAGCAATTTATTGATTAGTTAGAATAAGATACCTGTAACTATAGTTGCACTAGTATGACTGACAGGTTATAAGGCATTTGTGCAATGTTGAAGTTATATAGAGAAATGCAAACTAATATTGGATAATACAAATCTAAGATAAGTTCTTGTAGCTATATAAATCTATAGAATTGAGAAGCTAAAGTCTACTTAAAAAAACCTAAGTAAAGAAGTAGCACAAATCTTCAATAATATCACTATAAAGACTAGACCTAGAAAATAAATATTGATATAGAAGGAATCAGACAGACAAGAACCTCAGTAAGAAGTACTATTAATCAAACTGCCAAAAGTTTCAAACTAGAGAAAAAGGATCTTAGAAAGCAGACTCTTAAAATATTAGAAACAGGTTATAGTTCTTTTGAAATATCTGAATTAGAAGTCTGAAAACTAAAACAGAATATAGCTAAGTATTAAGGATATGCCATAAAGTTGATACTGAGGTCTAGGTGAACTTTATAAAAGCAAACTTTGTTAACAAAGATTAAATGTGAATAGTTAATTAACAGAAGTCTCTTTGGAGTTTTATAGTCAAATGATATACTCTGAAATATATAACAGCTTAATGGATATACAGATAAGAAAGTTAGAGTTAGGTTAGACAACACTTCAGTATATAGGAACTTGTATACTATTTTCTAGTATAGTATAGAAGTTATCTTGTATAAGTTATGTAATTATAATTAAATTTACAATAAAGACAGTAGCTACTGATAACTAACAGCTTTAGTGAAAACAAAAAAAAAATAACAAAAGATTTTAGTAAGTTTAGTACAAAGTCAAAAGTTTCTTATAATAGTGAACTGCTTTAAAAGTTCAGTAAATATAATATAAATAGATAGAAACAAGAACTAGAATGTTTAAATAAAAGATTTACAAATAAGTTCTAAGTATAACACCTAATATAAAACCTTTAAATAAACTACTTAAATTAAATAATAATTAAAGTTATAAAAGTGACTAGTTGTATACTTTTTTTATAATTGTTTTTGTAACTGTTGTAATACAATTATAAAATTATAATATATTATTAATAAAATTTTAAGTTACAAATATTTATCTTAAAAAAAAAAAATTCAATTAATAAAAATACTAAATTTTTACAAAATTATTTTAATATTTTTTTTAAAATAATTTTTTGAATCTTTTAATTTTTAGTAATACTTTTTTAGTAATATGATTTTATATGAAACTACTATAAAAAAAATATATAATTGGTTATATATATAACTTTTAATATTATCTATTTAAGAAATCTACTTAAAAGTTTTCTACTAATACCATATCTAATATCTTTGTTTGAATATTCTATTTTAAACTTTCTAAATCTGTAATCTATATTAATTTTACTAGATTATGTTTAGATTTTTGTTTTAATCTTAGAACTATTTTATCTTTAAGATAAACCTTTCAGAGTCTTCTGTATATTTATTTTATAACTAAGCTAATATTATTATGATTAAACTAATACTTATAATTAGAACTAGTTGTTAAACTATTATGTCTTTACAGAGTTCATCTAAACTTCAGTACTATATCTCTAATACTTTAGTATATTACTGTTTTTGTTCAAATAAACTGATAAAACTGTAATCTATTTCTTAATATATTAGGTTAGACTAATATTTTTTTTTTGATCTGATTCTAATGACCTAATTGATAATACTTTTTATTTAAGATTCTTGTTTGTCTAACTTCTTTATATTGGTATCTGTTTTTTAGATTTAAACTTTACAATAGTACTGTTAAAGATTTCTGTTACCTAATTGCTTAGATCTTTCTATATAGACTTTTTATTTTCTAATTTTTATGAATTTATACATTTATAAAAACTTATCTTGAGTTTGCACTATCTAATGTCAGTTTACATTTCTTTGTATAATTAGTTATACAAATGTCTCATAATTTGTCAATTATACTAATACTGTATGATCATAATTATAAGTATTTTAATTTAATTATTAAAAACAATTGCTATAATATAAATAAAAATCCAAATTTTGTTATCAGTAGATTTTGAACTTACAACCTTTCACTTAAAAAGTTGACAACTTATTTACTTCACTAAGTTACTACATCTTGTTAATTATATTAATATTAAAAAAAATAATAATCATAATTATTTAATATAAATATAAATTCTATTTATTTTTTTATATTTATTTTTTTATTTCTTGTTTAAGTATTTTTATTATTTTTTATACTTTAAAAAAAATTTTTGTTTTCTTATAAAAAAATATATTATTAAATTAATAATATTTTATTATAAAACAATAATTAAATGCATTTTAAATACAGTATTACTTATAATTTTACTAGACTAGTGCTAACAAATAATCTGTAAATGCTTATAAAAATAATTGCAAAATGGTAAACTTATAAACTTAAGTTTAAACTTGTTATATACAAAAGCACAAATCTTAATAAAGAGTTATTTAACAAAACTGTTTAAGTAAAAAAACACTTTACAGTTAATATTTTGCCGGTAATCATCTCTTTGTGTAGTAGCCAATAAATTTGCAGGATTAAGTGTGACATGAGGATCACTCGTGTAACGAAATTACAACCTTAAACTCCAACTTCTAATATTATACATAGCAACCGCATAAAATTTCCGCAGACACGTGATTGTAAACCAATCACGACACACGATCAGGTGTAACGTGAAAAGAAAACAAACTGCCGGCTGTTTTTAAAAACTCGTCTATAACTCAAAATTTTGATTACAAAACCACCTTTCGCGTCTTAGCAAAAAAATTCCTTGCAAAATTTTGCTATATGCGGGGTCCTTATTACTAACATCCCAATGCTCACCCTTATCCTAATGTCAAAGTTAATTTTTTAATCGAAAATGCGTGACGATTTGCAGTTTGTTTTTGGCCAATGAAATTTTAGCGTAGATCATCACGGGACCGCAAATTTTTATGCGGTTGCTATGTATAATGTTGCAGTTGCAATGTATAATACTACAAATACACCAGTGATGATCACTACCGGTAATAAATAGCAATTCTCTATATTAAATTACAGTAAATTATTAAAAATAGTAAGTTGTTAGTAAATTTACCATTAAATTTTATAGCAACTTGCTGAAAACTTATAAAGTAGCTTACCATAGTAAACAACTCCTAATAATAGGTTCCAAATTTCTTAATCTAATATAAATTATAAAAATTTCGGTTTAATATTAAAAATGATTTATTTATATAAAATATAAAACAAAGCTTTATTAGCAGAAGTGCAAAGCAATATTATATATAAAACAATTATATAAAATTATAATTCAGTGTTTTATGAAATTTTGTTAAAAAAGTTATTTTGCTTTAAATTGATAGCAGTCCGATATGGAGCACTTATTGGAGGTTGCAAAGGGTCCAGACTTTCTTTCTGTAATGTAGAAACTTTGTTAAAATTCAATTTTACTTAATTGTAAATTAATCATAATAAATTTACCTCAAGTGGGTAAGTCATGTCCGAATCAAATCCACTGGATAGAAGAAAAAACATTTAATGATATCAAAGAGAATATTTATTTATTAAACTATTATTAATATACCTTAAATCTCCACAAGCTATAAATGGCACGATAACACGATTTGGACCCAAAAGTTCATTTCCTAAACCTTAATAGGTAATTAAGCCAGTCAATTTTATTATAAAGAAAAAAAGATATCACATTAAGTTACAAACCGTATGATAAATCAAGCAAAGGATCTATCATTGTTGGTTTATAATCTTTGGGTGGCGAATAATTTTGGCAAACAATAAATGCTTCTAGAAAAATATTAAAATCGAACATGAAAATTTTAGAAAAAACGCATTGCAAATAGATAACCAAATAAATAGCACGGACCAATACTGGAGTTTCTTGAACTTCTTGGCTTGCTGCAAGTAACGGTTGGAAAGAAGATTTTAAGTTGAGCATATAATAAAGTGACATCTTTACCACGAAAAATTTTCGCAACAAAAGTTCCGCCAGGTTTTAATATATTAGTTGTGATGTTTAAAGCCGACAATAATAACTGTGCTTGAATGTATTCATCCATATCATGTAGGCCAGTCACTTTAAATTATTAGAGTTAGAAGGAGAAGTATTTTAAAGAAATAAAATTTAGAAAGTGATTTACCGTCAGGAGCACCATCACAAACAACAAGGTCAGCCAATTCCCCTTCAAAACGTGAAACAATTTGTTCAGCAGTAGATACTTTTGTAATGTCACCTTGGATTTGAATTACACCTTCAAGAGGTGCCTAAAATGAATTAGAATACATATCATCTGTTATTTAATAAAACCGAAAAGTAGATGCACATACCATTGCTTGCAAATCTACGGCAACAATCTTTGGTAACGGAGCATCCTCCGGACGAATTTCACTATAGTGGGGACATTTATTGATTACCAATAATTTGGATTTTTGTTCAATGATTTTAAATGTATGAACATACTTTAGTTTCTTTGACAAGACTTGAGACCAGCTGCCTGGTGCAGCACATAAATCAACAGCACGTTGAACGCCTAAACTTACAAAGAATATGATTTATTATTTTATTTTTTTTTTGCGAAAAAATGATGAAAATTTGATCAAGCACCTTCGAATATATTAAATTCTTCGTCTATCTGTAATAATTTAAATGCGCTACGAGCTCGCCAACCTTGCTCTTTTGCTAATCGATAATAAATATCACGTTTATCCTTGGATGATTTTCCCATCTAAAATATGTTATCATCAAATTTTGGTATTGTGCATGGATAATACGAAGTTTATGTATTACATTCATTATCTGTTGATCATTAGGACACATGATTAACCGCATTCATTTTCCATTTTTAGTACTCATGTCGGGATAAACAAGATTTTATACCTCGCAATTTTTTTTCAACTTTATTCATTTTTGAAACTGCAAACATGTCAACAATGAAATTACAAGAAAAGCAACAAGAATATGAAAATTTATTAGTTTTAAAAAAAACTTCTCAGGAATTAGTGAATTACTTTGACGCAATGGCCTTGAAAATTGAAGAATTAAACAATGGATGTGAAGGTTCGCGTTATTTTTATTTTTATTTTATTCTTATTATTATAGAATATAAACTTAACTCTTTATATTATATTTATTAGCTGTTGCTATGGTTCTTCGCAACTGGCAACCCGTTTTTAGATCATTTTTATTATCTGGTATGCTATTAACTTTGCTCTTTTTTAAAAAGGTAATTTTTAAAAGTTTTCTTATTCGCGTCAATTTTAATAGAAGAAACGCAATCACAATCCCAAACTACCAGTCACACACCAACATTAACGTTAATACCAACTAGTGATGGTAAAGTTAGTTTAGGTTTGGTTTAGGTTTTAAAACCTTTAGATTCCAAATTAAAAAATCAAGTTCCAGGTTTTATATAATAAGTTCCAAACCTAAGTTAAACCTAGTTCTCAATATTTGTAAGACATAATAAAAAATATATTGAATAAAAAAGCGTTAATTTTTCGGTTAAAATTTACTGTATGGATGCCGCACAATTTGAAAACTTTTCTGTGCGAAAAATAAAGAAAAACTACAAGCAACTGTGCGCGCTATTTACAAAATGGTAATTTTTCCGCACATCAGTTCAAAGGTGTGTGCAAAATTTTGATTCTATGTATTGCGCACAGTCCGCACAGCGAAAAATAATCACTTATCAAGCTTTTAGAAAATATATATTTTGATCGTATGAATAACTTTATATATTAATATTGATTTAATCATTTAAGGATTTACTAAGTTTTCGGCTTTCTACTTCCAATTGGTTTTAATTTATTAACTCAAGAAATAAGATTTCAGAGATTTAAATAACTAGCTGTGCTCATGATTAAATTATTCAACGTTAAATGATTTAATAATATCAATATGTTACGATAAATCAAAATCTTGTTACATACGTAGATAAAAAAAGATAGAATATGAAAAACGAAAATCTAAACATTGCACTAAAAAAAAATGGTAGCAATTTTACCCATAGTGCTTGCCCCAACCTTAAACAGAGCCCAACCCTAATTAATAAACCATGGCATAATCTATCATTGTACCTGGAACTGCCTTTTTGAAATATAGGCTACTAACCTCTACTAACCTAAAGGTAAAATTGTCACAATTATTAATTCTTCAAGTTCAAGAAACACTTCCATCTTAAAAGATACACCCTAAATCAACAGTGTTCCTCTTTTATTTACCCGATCAGATAAAACAGAATTACTCTAACCTTTGTACACGTGAAAAGTTGAAGTCCTTGTTTTTGACTATTATTACATAATAAAATTGAGGAAAAACAAAAATGCTATACTACAATATTCAGGGTCAATTCTATAGTAATGACATGTTTTTTTTTTTTTTACAGATTATATAAAGTCCAATCTCACTAAAACGTGTATTCTCTTATTTTATACATCTTAAATAATATAATACACCATCATTGCAATAAATTGATTTAGAGAGTCATAAAGAAGCCGGCAACAATCAAAATACACATAGAAAACATCATGAAATTAGATTTCAGCTGACCAACATCACTAGATAGGGGAATCGGTTTTACTAATGCGGTGGATGTACTAGATGATACGTAATTAGCTCCAATTGTTAATGGTTGGGTAGGCGTATTTGCAAGCGGTGATAATTGCTTGACGTTAGAGCTTGGAGCGTTATTAGACCCACTCGGTTTCTCGCTCGTTTTGTAAGTGGGAGTAGGATGAGAAGTAGAATGATGAGATCCACCATTATCATTATCATAATAATAACCATCATAGCTTTCGTAAGCGAGACTAGTGAGTATAAAGTAAGTCAAGAGAAACAATAAAATTCCCTTTACTAACATATTTATAGTTAGATATTGGTTGAATTAAAATCTTTAGGAAGCTATTGCAATTTTATCATTTGTGTGATTATAACGATAGGGACTATAGTTATGGTTGAAGACTGGTTTATAACAGCGATAAAGTAACGAAAATTGATTACAATGAGATGTGGCTTTGACCTTTTCATATTAAGGTATATACACTATATAATATTAATTCTGTTCAGTGTTGATAAAATTAAAGTTAAAAATTACATCTGAAATCTTGAAAATTTGGCTCATTTACCTACAAGTATCAAAATAACAGTTTTTCAGTGAATTCTTTTAAGATAAAGTCAAACTAGAAATAAAGACAAACCAGAAGAACTTTAACTTTCAAAATTATTGAGCTGTCGAGTGAAATTTCATAATGATTTTCTTTTCCTAATTAAACGATTTCCTGATTTTTGTTTTACAATATTTTGATATCTTAAGTTGCTTTCAAAAAGGTGTTAACAAATGTAGATCATTTTATATCATGTTATTTTCCAGATTTTTTTCAGAATTTTCAAGACCTGTTTGCATCAGATTTTTAATTTTTACTAACCAGAAAATCTCAAGATTCATCAGATTCCCCACATAAATTTATATTTGTAAAAGTAGACACCTTTCAATCAATTATAATTTTTTAATATATATTATTTGATAAGGAATTTTCATGTTTCTATCGCTATCGCTATAGAAACTTTTAATTGAAATTTGCCACAACACTTAAACAAACAACGGGATTAATCTGGCGGTTTTTTTTTTTTTTAAAAAAAAATATATAAATTATATCTTTGCTAGGGTAATCTTGTGTAAGTTTTGGTCAGTATATCGATTTGATCAGTAAACTTTATACGTATGGGCGGATTTTGTTGATTATTAAAGTTTGATCCAATCATTTATTTAATGTTAAGAAATTGCCGGTAATATAATTATTTTGTTGGTACGATCATAGTAAGGTACCGGATAACTCCAAGTATTCTACCAGTTTTTTAAAATGTCAGATTAGCAGAAATCACAATAAGTATTTAGCCAAGCTATTTTCGTTAATCTGACATTTAAAAAAATGGGATAGAGGGGACGGTACTTGTTTACGGTAGAATATGTACGAAATTACGATACCCATGTATAATAAAGCTGCTAATAACGAACTTAGGCATTCTTATTGGGGATGATAAAGTTCTTATATTCGAAACCTTAAAACCTGGTTTTTTAAAAAAATCAGATTTCAATTTTAAAACCTAGCTTTTTAGATTCATCTTAGGTTTTAGATATAGTGTTCCGTTGGCATAATCAATATTAGAACTAAAGGTGTGAACATTTCTCTAGTCAAGAGTAGTTATACTCTTAGGTCGTATTAGCAAGCAAAGTTTGCAAAAGCACAGATTAAATGTATTAAATCTATGAGTTATATACGTAACTATTATATTTGGAGGTGCGCTAAAGTTGTTTAAAAAAACAAATGAAGAACCTCATAAGAAGACATTCGTATGATTGGTTAATTTTTATAGACCTACCCGTGATAATTAACCATAATTTTTAATTAATATACTATAGTACTTAACGATAGTACTACAAAATAACAAATGTGATAATATTGGGAGGTCTCTATTTAAATCTATAATACCTATTAAACTCACTTGTACGCTTTTATTAATAAAACTACCTATTAACTAGAGGTAGTTAGTAAAATTGTACGGTACGGTAATACAAATTAGTAAATTGAGCAAAATTTTGATAGTACGTACTCTAAAAAAAAAAAAAACATCTGTACAAGTACATATGAATGGTTTTTTATGCTTTGGTACATTCGATATTTGTTTTTAATAAATAAGTAACACAAAAAAAGTAAACCTTTGCGTTTTTAAAATATCGGACTTAATTATTGAAAAAATAATAATTGAGTTCGATTCCTGAGCATTACTCCAATATTAATAATAAGCATAACATTTCGAATTACAATCTTAATTTATTTAATTGCAAGCGAATAAAAGAATAAAGTGTATTTAATTTTAACTAAACACACAGATAAACCTATTTTTTTAAAATAGATCTAAACCATCTAGAATTACAAACACAGGCTTGCTTTTAACTTCCGCTTCAGCAGCCTCTTTTCTAATTCTAGTTTGACGTTCAAACAAAGAAATTTTTCTCTTCCAATTCAATATCCAACAGTAATTCATTCTTATGGTTATTTATCATTATTTGTTGGTTCCATTTCCATTACTTCAATTGCATCATATAAACTAGTTTCATGACATAATCTTTTATTATAACTGTTGGTAGTAGAAATCTTTCTTTTATGTCTATTAGTTTTAGTAGACTTATATCTTGTTGCTAAATAAAAATAAATAAATAAAAATTAGTATATGCATTTTAATAAATAATTATAAAATAAATATTTAATTTTTTTATTTATTGCATTTTGTTGCTGTTTAACTTTACTTTTATCATTTCTTGTATATGAGATATCTAAATTCTTGTGAGTTTTTTTAATTTTTAATAACCTTTCATCATATTACTTTCTACTAAATAAATAAATTAATAGTTTATTATAATTAAATTTTTATAATTTTATATAATTAATAAAATTATTATTATTATAAAATAACTAATAGAAGTTTTAACTATTTTTTTTTTTTATTTACTAAGGCATGATTTATTTCTGCTGAATTGGTATTGTTATTATGTTTTTTTCAAATCTCATGTTTCATTCTAGATATGTGTATATTTAAAAATAAAATTATCCAAGGCGTTTTATAATATTTAGCCCATTCTATATAATAAATTTTAAAAATATTATTAGTATATAATTTATTAAAAAATTAATTTATTTATTTATCTTTTGCATCTAATTCATTTAATAATTCAATTTTGTCTAAAATTGATTTTATAAATTCATGTAAAGGTGTATTAAGAATTGATTTTGTTAAATTATTAACTTCTTGCAAAAAATGTTTATTAAACAAAATTTTAATTATATATTTTAATTTAAAATAAATAAATAATTAGTATTAGTTATTTTAAATCTTAGAATTATATATATAATATTTATAAATTATAATAATAATTATTATTTAAAATGAACAATACATAATTTAAATATATGCATCAAATGCATTTCTCAATCTTGTAATAAATCTATATTAGATAATATAATTTTTAAACTTTAGGTTTATGCATTATCCAAATTTTCTAATATATATTCTTAATCTTTATCTCTTAAATTGTAAGTTATTGCAAACAAATTTGTCTGCATAATTGCATTTTTTTAGCTCTAATCTACCTTTTTAAAATGTTAAAATATTTAAATAAAATTTAGTATAATAATGCTTGTAAATAAAAATTACTTTTTTGCAGTATTTATTTTTAAATTATAAGAAAAAAAGTAGATTGCTTATAGACCAAAAATGTGTAATTTTAAAGATAAAGTACAACATTAATTATTTCTATATATAATTAGTTACAAATTTTTATAATTTTTTTTTATATTTAATTTTTTAAAAAATATATTAAGTAATAATTTTTAATCCTTATATAAAAGTTGTAGAGTAGGTTTTTCTAATTCTAATAATAATAAAATTATTAAAATTGGATAAAAACTCATTGAGATATGAGTTTTTAAGC
>CAJVQA010005867.1:0-15570 GCA_910591915.1 Cetraspora pellucida
ATACTTTATGTAAAAATTTCAAATAAATATTCAATAAAGATAGAGGCATGGCCTCACTATTAATATTAAAAAAAATAAAAATAAAAATTGATTTTCCAAAGATCTTTTTTTTGTCAATTTTATTTTTTTTCTTAGCACCTAGCTCATATCATTATATACTTTTTCTATTAAAGCAATATTATTTTAACAGAAGTTAAGTTATATTAGATATATGCTTCTAATTAATAGAATTTATAATATTTGATTGAATTTGGTTTGTTTATTTAAATACAAAAAAGTTATTATTTATTTATTCAGTATTATGATATTAGTAATTTTTTATAAAACATTTTAGATTATTTTATAATAGTTTTTTAAAATTTCAGAATTAGGCTTATTTATAATATTATTGTTATAAATTAATAGACAAAATATAACAATATCAAAATACAAAAAATATAAGAAATTGTTACTTCAAATTTACTGTTATTACATAATGTTATTCAAAATAATAATTAAGACAGTTTATAATTTAACACAGATTAAGAAAGTTTTTGAGTACATTATAAGATAAAGATAAAGTTTTTTAAAAAACATTTTTATTTTTGTATCTTAAAAAGATTTTTATAAACAAGTTTTTATTATTTAAAAACACATTCTACTTGTTTTATATGAAAAAAAATTTTAATTCTATTTATAATAAATTATATTATAAGAAGAATACATATAAGACTTTTATCTATCTTCTTTCTTTTATTGAATTTTTAACTTATTTTATTTTATTTATATTAATTTTTTATTATTTATAAATAGTCTTTTATTATTTTAATATTTTTTATAATCAAAACAGTGCAAAAAAGAAATATTTAAATACTACCTTTTTTGCAATAAAATTTTATTTTATTTTATTTTATTTTGGTATTAAGGTAACCTTTTTAGTCTTTTGACTTTTATTAATTACTTATCAGTATTGTGGTTCAATGAACCACTATAGGAGAGCATACAATTGGCTACATGTGTAACTTTTCTATATTACCTATTTAAGGAGTCCATCCAAAAGTTCCCTACCAATTGCCATATTTAACACCCCTGCTTGGATATTCTACTTTAAACCCTCTGAATCTGTAACTTGTGTTAATATCACTGAGTTATTCCAGATATCCAGATCATCATTTCAACCTTAAAACTAATTTATTCTTAAGGTAAACCTTCAAAGTCTTCTGTATCCATTTTTACAGCTGAACTAAGTATCATTATGGCAGAACCAACACTTGCAGTTACAGTTGACCATTAAACCGCTATGCCCTTGTAGAGTTCACACAAACCCCAGCATCTACTTCACAGTATATCCAAAATACTTTAGTATACCCTTGCCAGTTCATCAAATTCCCAATTCAGATAGCCTAGTAGGACTTATAACTGGTCCATTGGTATATCAGGTTAGCCTAATATCTTTTTTCTTCAGCTTGATCTAGTGACCTAGTTGGTAGTACCTCCCACCTAGAGGTTTTTGCCTATCTGGCTACTTTGACCTTGGTATCCATTTCATAAGGCTAGCCTTTACAGTAGGGCCGTCGAAGATCTGGTTACCTCTTTACTCGGGTCTTCCCAAATGGACTTCTTGTTACCCAATTTCAATGGATTTACATGGCCACAAGGACTTATTTAGTGTTTGCACCACCCAATTTGTCAGTTTGCATTCCTCTGTGTAACACCATACTTACACAGATGCCCCATGACCTGCCGGTCATGCTGGTGTGACCGCCATTACAGGTATCCTAACTCAATCATTAGTAACAGTTACCGTAATACGAATATTACATAGGTGATTATCCAAATTTTCGCCGTCGATAGGATTTGAACACCCAATCTACCACTTGGGGGGTTGACAACCTGACCACTTCACTAGGTCGCCACACCCCTAAATAATATTTAAAGAATAGTAGTTAAAGGTTATTTTATTAAAGAGTTATTAGTTAAATAATTATTATAAGAAGCTTTTTTTTATATATAAAAGCAAAACTTCCAAGAACTGTTCTTTTAGAAGAACAAAAAGCTATCTTTTTTATAGCTTTTAACCTAATAATTGATTGGTTTTAGAGCTACCATGTGTTGTAACATCATCTTGAACCATATGGATGTTCAAAATATAGCAGAAATTAAGAAATTTCATATGTATTTTACTAATAATACTTTTTTTTTTTTTGATATTAAGGTGAGGTCATGCTCTTTAGTCTTTATTAGTATATTTATTATAGCTAGTACAAATCTATTTATACATCATCTATCACTATATGAAGAGGAGTCAAGAAAAAAAGAACAAATCATTTTTAGTGAAATTTTTTTAATTTTTAAATTTAAATAACTTAGCAACTATTTAATTAAATCTGCTAAAAATTTTTTTATTTTAATCTTGAAATTATATAAAACTAAAATAAATAAAAAATTATCAAATTTAATAAAATAGTTGTTAAGATATTTAAGCTTAAAGTCAAGAAAACTTTTATTTAGAAAAAATTTGTCCCTTTTCTATTGACTCTCTTCCATATACTATTTAGATATAGGATTCAGACATATTTATCTGTAACCTAAACTTACTAGAGTTTTGTATTATATCCTACTTATACCTAATCTGGATTTTGTTTTACTACTAATTAAATTAGATAACTTATATATTTCTACTATATCTCACAATCTATTTTAACAACTTCCAAATTGGTTCATTAGATTGTTCACTCCTTTTAAGCTACAATTTTTGGTTTGTCTAAAGAGTGCCTCTCTAGTATGTATCTTAAGCCAGATTCTTGCTGCCACTGCTAGCTTCCCAATTCAAGTACTGGTAGCATGTATTTCAAGCTAGGTTTTTGTTATTACTGCTAATTTGCAACCCTTCTTGGTCTTAGTATCATGTTTAATAGATTATACATCTAACCTGCCCCTTAAGTACTCTTTTTTATAATATAGATAGAACTCTATCTTAGAGATGAATACATACATTAGGGATGTTAATCGGTCCTTTGGGATCGAATCCTAATCGGTTCTTACCAATCCTTTTAAGGATTGGTAAGAACTCGATCCTTAAATCACATGAGAGCTATATAGGACTCAGATCTCTTCAAAAATTCTAGGACCTAGTCCCTTTAAGAATTCTAGGCTCTGCATTAGATGTCATTAGAACAACCCTCTACCTTTGGCCTTGCACCACTGGTAAGAAATATTTTTAAGGCATATGCTTTGATTTTGGATAGTTTATGGCCTTCAGTTTGTGTATTTAATGATAAGAAATATGATTTTAAGCTCTTTTTAACAGAAAAGTAACATGTTTAAGGCAGTAAAAAGTTAACCATTTCTGGATTTAAATAACTATAGGTGAGCAAACTTACATTATAGAAGTTAAATCACTAAGTATTTAATAAGAAGAGAAGCATACTCATGCTTCTAACTAACTCAGTTTGTTGATGCTCTTGACTGACTTTGTTATGATTTGGAAAATTTTAAATAGCTTTGAAGGTGGTACGCTTTACATATTCCTCGCTAATGACAAAATTGTTTATCTCCACATTAAGAATAAAATAATAGGTAAGTTAAGCTTATAAAAGTTAATTCATTTTGTATTTAATAACAAAAGAAGTGTAACTTACACATGTTGACTACTTTTATCTTATCAGCTCGCGTGAAAGAAATTTCAATCAGTAAATGAATCATTTTTTAAGTAATAACAGTGTTCTTGTTTCAAAAAAACCATCACATTTTTTGATATAAAAACTAGAAATCTAATATTTATCAAGTTGAATTTTCAATAACAAAGGCAATAGCCTTCCCTAGTGTAGTAATGAAGGCGATATACCTTCCCCAGTGTAGTTATAAAGGCGATATGCCTTCCCAATGTAATAATGTAACAGAGGCGAAATGCTTTCTCTAGTGTAGTAATGCCTTTCTCAGTGTAATTATAAAGGTAAATATGCCTTTCCCAGTGTAATAATGAAGCGTGTAGTAACAAAGGCAATATGCCTTTTCTAGTGTAGTTATAAAGGCGAATATGCCTTTTCCAGTGTAGTGTAGTAACAAAGACAGTATGTAACAAAGGCAATATGCCTTTCCTAGTGTAGTTATAAAGGTGAATATGCCTTCCTAGTGTAGTGTAGTAACAAAGACAGTATGTCTTTCCTAGTGTAATAATGTATGAAGTAAAAAGCTGGTATGCCGTTCTCATCAAACAAAAACCATATATCTTAACAAGTAATGTGTTTAAAAACCTTCTGCAAAAAAAAAAAGTAAAAAAAAAAATTATAGCAACAAACAAATTTGAATTTTTTACTGAAACAAATCAATTTGAATTTGAAATAAATTAATTCAAATTTGAAACAAATCAATTCGAATTTGAATTTGTAAATAAAAAAACCTCTAGTAAAGAAACCACTACTAGCGATGAAATCACATTCTTGTCTCCAAACAATGTAAAAAAAACACACAAAAAAAAAAATATCACATCCGCAAATAACCGAGCACCTATCAGAGATTACCTTTCGAAGATGATGGAGGTAATATATGCAAATTATGCAAACAAGAATTTGGTAACCAGACCGCAATATCAACCATTAATCGGCACTTTCAAAATTTTCACCTTGCAGAGTTTACTAAAATCAGTCAACATAAATCTCGACGACTTGACCCTTATGGCCCAAATAACAAATATAAAGTGGACATTTTAAACAATAAACTTTTAAAATGGGTGGTTGTCAATCAACAATCATTTTTATTAGCAAAAAATGCAGAATTTAATAATTTTTTAAAGAAACTTGATCCCTGTTATAGGCTCCCATGTCAGCAGACACTCTCGACTTGGGTTGGCCAAGATTATATTAAAAATAAAAATAAAATCAAATTTTTTTTAAATACAATTCAATCAAAAATCTCAATTACAATAGATGGGTGGACCTCTTGTACCCAACAACCCTACATCACTGTAACTGCACATTGGGTAAATTCTGATTGGAAAATGAATCGTATCTTACTCGACCTTATCCCATTTAATGAAATCCACACTGCAATCAACCAATCCGATACAATCATTGAAATTTTAAAGAAAATGGATTTCGGCCAAAAGCTTTTAGGAATCATGATTGACAATGCTGCCAACAGGATTGCAATGGGGCGTATTCTAAAAGAAAAAATTAGCAATGAATTTGGTAATCATAATGTATAGCATTTTTGCTGTGGCACACACATTCTCAACATTATTGTCAAAGAAGGAATAAAATCAATTAGTAAAGAAATTTCTAAGGCACATGAGTTTTCTATGAAGCTTCGAAACTCTCTGTCACTTATTCGTGAATTAAAAAAAATTTTTGAAATGAAAAACGTACTATTTTTAATGCCCGAAACCGATGTTAACACAAGATGGAATAGCATGTATATCATGTTAGAAAAACTTCAATAAATTCATTCTATGACCAATATCCTTGTAGCAAGCAATCAAACTCTAAAACCAAGCTATCCCAATGATCAAGAATGGAATATTATTGTTGTTAGTAATGCTAATTTAAATTTTTTTTTTAAATATTCAACTCTAATAAGTATAAATTACAGGACCTGTTAATAGTTCTTGAACCCATATATCATGCAACTGTAATGCTATCTTCGTCAACACTTCTTACTCAAGGTGACCATCGTATAGTATTTTGTAGCCTAATTATGCATTTAAATAATAATGAAAACCCAAAGGTTAATACACAGCATGTCGTAGTCAGTGCAATGAAAACAAAGTTTGCATCATATTGTGTTCACTTGAATAAGTCGTCAACAATTTTGGGCCTTCTTGATCCGCATAATAAGCTCTCAACCTATGTAGTAAATGAACGTGAACAAGCTATTAATATGCTCTACAAAGTGTATGAAAATTATAAACCAGCTGAAGAAAATAAATTACCATCACAACTTGCTACTAAATCAATGCGTGATCTTTTTTGCAATCTTACGAATTGTCGTCAAGTTAATAAGGATCAGTATGAAATCACAACCTACTTGTCCGAGTCTGAAACTGAAGCCGAACTATTGCTATAGTAGAAAGCAAATTCTAAACAATATCCAACTCTCTCTCACATTGCAATAGATTTTCTCACTGTGCAAGCTACTAGGGTTGCTAATAAGCAAGCTTTCTCTGTTGCTAAACATACGATCTCTCCAATCTGAAATCGTATAAATCCTGAAATAACGCGTACGTCATTGTGCTTGAAAAGCTGGTACACCGAACTAGGTGAAATTTTAAGTGAAGGGGTAAGTGAAGCAGGTGAAGAGGTTAGCATCTAATGCTAATAAATAGGTTTTTTTTTTTTTTTTTTTTATATAATCTTTTTATATAAAAATAAAACTTTTTTTTTTATATATTTTCTGTTATATATATAGTATATATAATATATACATATAAATTTTGTAAATTTTTTTTTATGTAAAAAAAAATTAAGTATGTAATAAAGTTGTCGTTTTGATAAAAGAAATAAAATTTGGCTTAATGGTCAATTTGATTGGATGAACCTGTTAAGGATTGTAATTCAGGACCCAGTCCTGGGATTGATTAATTAACGGTTTTTATTAATAGGTCCGGGACTGTCCTAATAGATCCTGGGATCGGACCGGACCGGATTCGCAATTTAACATCCCTAACATACATATCTTCTTTTAACCAAAAACTGATGTTTTCACTATTGACACAAAGTTCTAAAGATTTCAACTTTCAATTTAGATATCTCAACTATGATTGATATAGTATTTATGTTAGTATATTCTACTTGTTTTGCTATAAGCTTTTATATAGATATGACTAGAGCTCTAGTTTGGAACTTTTAGATATACAAGACAGGTTACAACTTTTCTATATAGATGGCTATTTTCTATTCTTAGACATTCTACAATGCCAGAGGTGCTTCTAATCTTAATAAGGCTAATTCTTTGTTACAAACCTTTTATGCATATACTGCTTCTCTTGTTACTCTGATCTGTATTACCTTGATATCACCCTTTTAATCAAGTACTTTACAAGTTGGATACAGAGATATTGATACTGCTTTATCTTCAGAGAACTTACATATGCAACTCTTTGTTTAATAGAACTTTCTGTAACATTACTGTTACATGTAGTGTCCACATTCTGCAAAGTTAGTTTTCTTCTAAAAATTCTTTTTTTCTGTCATATATTGCACTTGAACTTGACTATAGGACTTTATATTCAATTATAGGCTTCTTATAGATTACAGAAGCTAAAATCTTTTGATTTTGCTTTCAGCTGAACTTGAACTATTGACCTTGACTGTAGGAGTATAAAAGCTTAATCATTAAGCTATAAGACCTATACCCTCATTAATAATACTTGTACACAAATAATAAACCAATCCTATATTTTTCTATTTTTACTAATACTTAGCACTTTATTGTACAATAACTTATATATTAACTAAAAATAAAACAAATATTATTATGTAGCCCATATGTTTATCTACAAAACTCTTTATAGTTATTTAGTGTTCAGAAGTCTTCTTACAGGTGTTGCCCTAAGTACAACTAAAAATAACTATAGTAGTACATAGAAACTATATAGTAACACTATAGTAAATATTGTATTATAATTAATAAATATTAATTAACTATAATTAAATTAATTATTCTATCATTTTAGAGTGTTCTGAGGCACTTGGAGCATTTGAGACATGACCTGGAACCTTTGGTTAGGATCTTTATAATACTAAACAACTATATTTTTAAATATTTCAATAACCATGGCCTTATCATTAATATTTAAAAAAAATATTTCAATAACTATTAGCTAAAATAAAATACTATCCCTTAGATTGTAGATTTTTATAAGCAAATTTGTTTGTATAATTATATTTTTTTTAGCTCTGATTTACTTTTTTAAAATGTTAAAGTATCTAAATAAAATTTTTTTTTTTTGCTTATACTAAGGCTGTAGTTATCAGTAGCTATTGCCTTTATTGTATTTTAATTATGATTATATAACTTGTATAAGATGAATATACAACTAACAACATGTACAACTTTTGGTTGTTTATTTTAAGTAGTTTGTTTGCATAGCAGGTTTTATACTAGCTGCCATATCTGCAATCTACTAGAAGATTACTTATTTAAACACTCTGATCTTTATACTTATACTGACAAATAGCATACAAGTTCCTATACATCTAAGTGCTATCTAACCTAACCATGACTTCTTTATCTATACATCTGTCAAGCTGTTATATATTTCAGAGTACATCATCTAACTGTAGAGCTTTAGGTGACCCTTTTGCTAACTAACTACTCATATTTAGTCACTTGTTAACAGGGTTTACCTTTGCAAAGTTTACTCAAATCCTAGTATCAACTTCATAGCATATTCTTAGTACTTATAGTATATCTCTGTTTTTGATCTCAGACTCTCAATCCAAATAGTCTGATAGGACTATAACCTGATCTTGGTACTCTAAGGTCTGTTCTTCAAGGTTCTTTTTCTTCAGTTTGAAACTTCTGACAGCCTGGTTGGTAGTATCTCTTATCTGAGGTTCTTGCTTGCCTAATTCTTTCTACATTAGTATCTGTTTCTTAGGTTTAGTCTTTACAGTAGTATTGTTGAAGATCTGTGCTATCTCTTTACTCAGATTTTCCCAAATGGGCTCTGGTTTTCCAGTTTACAGATTACATAACTACAAGAACTTATCTTAGATTTGCACTATCTGATGCTAGTTTGCATTTTTCTGTATAATTTCAATATTGCACAGATGCTCTATAACTTGCCAGTTATCTGGTGCAACTATGTTACAGGTACTAATCTCAACTGATCGACAGAATGCTGTTGCTATAATATTACTTACCTTCTATAATACTAATATAATATAGGTAGTTTTTTAAATTTTCACTATTAAAAGGTTTTGAACTCCCAATCTACCACTTGGGGGGTTGACAACTTAACTACTTCACTAAGTTACTACACCCCTAAAAATTATATTAAATAAATAATAATTAAAAAGTAAATAAATTAATAAATAAGTTTGAAATTTTTTTAATTATTTCATAATAGTAAAAGTTTTCTAATTATTTTACAATATTGCAAAATTTTTTTGATTATTTTGTAGTATTGTGAAACTTTTCTAATTATTTTGCATTATTACAAAATTTTTTTAATTGTTTTGCATTATTGCAAAAATTTTCTAATTATTTTGCATTATTGTGAAAATTTTCTAATTATTTTATAATATTGTGAAAAAATTTTAATTATTTTATATTATTATAAAAATTTTCTAATTATTTTACAATATTACAAAAATTTTCTTATTATTTTGCATTATTGTAAAATTTTTTGATTATTTCACAATATTGTGAAATTTTTTCAATTATTTTGCAATATTGCAAAATTTTTTATTTCAAAAAAATTTCATATCAATTGCAATTATTTCAAAAGATTTTTGGTATACAAAATCTTTTACAATATTTTACTTATATTTTTTGCTAATAAAAAGAGTAAAAAAAAAAATGCAAGAGATGTTCAGAGCTTATGCAGATTTATGCTTAAAAATAAAAGAAATACTAATAAAATGAAAGATAGTTCAAGTATATCTGATATTAAAAGATATAGAATAGATATATAGTTTAAATAACATTTATCTAATAGCCATAATTAAGACATTCAAAAACATTATAACAAAAGTATTAAAAAAAATGCTTAGTAAAATTTTTGTTGAAAAAGAAATACTTAAGAGCCCTTTTAGAAAACTTAACAGAATAGCCAGTACATGTTCTAAATATAATAATAAAAGAGACAAAAGAAATAAACAAAGAATTATAAATACTTTTGCAAGATATAAAAAAGGTTTTTAACTCTGTCTTATTCAAAAGTCTTAAATAAACTTTGCAAAAAGTTAAAATATCTGAAAAAACAATCAAGTATATTTTAAATCTTTTTCATAAGAGACAGTTTAAAATAATTACAGCCTATGGCCTAATAAAAGAAATAATAACAGAAGATGGAATAAATCAAGATAAAGTAATATTACTACTAATATGTTACCTTTTTTATGACCTATTACTAAAAAGAATACAGAATGATAAAAGATTAAACTATATAGTAAAGCAAGGAATTAAAGAAAAAATACATTACAATAATATCACAAGCTACTATTAAGTAGCAATTATATATGCAAATAATATAATATAGATTATGAACAATAAAGAACAGCTATTAGAAATATTAAAAATAGAAGAAAAGTTCTTTAAAATAAATGATATAGAGATAAATAAATTTAAGTCAAAGTTGATAATAATAAATAAAAAAATCAAAAAAAAGAGAAATAACATTTAAAAGAAATAAAATAATAGAGGAACCAAAAAACAAGATAGTTTGTTTTTTGAAAATCTGGCTAAATAACAGAATACAAGAAGTTCTAGTTAAAAAAAAAGCAAAAAGAATAATAAGCTAAACAATAAGAAACTTTAAGTACAAAAAGATAACAATAAGCTAGATAATATATATAAACAATATGATAATAATACTAAAGTTAAGTTATATGCTGCAATTAACAAAAATGTTGAAAAAAGAAATAAATGAAATATACCAACTAATGATATATTTGACAAAACAAAAAAGCAGCTTATTAAAAACATTAAAGAATTGCATAATAGAATACAAAGATCTGAGCAGCTACAGAATATTATGACAGAAATTAATAATAAAACAAGTAGAAGGTCTGTTAGCAAGACTTAACAGAAAAGATAAATTAGGATAGTTAATAAAATTAAAAATAATACAAGGTTGTCAAAGAATAGCATTAACTGAAAACATATAGAAATTAGAGAAGTTGTCAGAAGATAAAACATATTGAAAGAACAATTTAGTCTGTTTGACAATAGTTAAAATGAAAGAGCTAAGAATAAGTATAAATACAAAAAGTGAACTATAAACAATAAGCAGCTATAGTTACAGAATAGTCAAACTACTAGAAACATAACTGTAAAAAATAAGTGGAGCCAAAATAAATAAAACAGATCTAATATATCTAAACCAACTACTTGATACAAAAGGTGAAAGTCTAATTATATAGTAGCAATTTAAAAATTACTAAAAACAATCAAACAAAGATAAAAAAGCAAAATGGTTCAAAAGAATAGAAAGAAAAATGTTTAATGAACTAGAAAGCAAAAAGGTTAAAGAACCCTATAGAACAGACAAACTTAATATACAAGTAATAAAGATTAAGTAAAAAAGTTTCTTAAAAGATAAAAGAAAAAAAAAAGAATTTTATATAATACAAAAGATGACAAACAACTAGAAAAAAAATTAAGAAAAAAAAAAATATATTAATAGAATATTGGCAGATGCAAAATATAAAAAGTGATTTAACAACTGAAATTAACAAATGCAATAGGTATATAAGTAAAACAAAAACAATAAAAAACAGCTATTAACAGTAGATAAAAATTAATAACAAGATAAAAGTAGTTTTAGACATACTAATAGTAAAAAGCAACAATATAATCAAGACAGCAACAGACCAATTAACAAGGCATATAAAAACAGAAGAGTTGAAAAAAAAGAACAAAAACTAACAAAACTGTGAATGCTAGAGGATCTAGAAATAGAGCTAGTTAGAAAGCAAAAGTTAAAAGAGAATACTACTTAAGAAATAATAGAAATCTTAATAAAAAACATATCAAGAAACAAAAACAAGTATATGATATATATAGATAATGTAGCAAATAAATAAAATAAAGAAAAAACAATAAATAGAAACATAGATATAAGATAGGTGCAGATAAGTAAAGCACAAAATTGATCAAAAGAAAAGATAATATTAGGAGTGAAAAGGTGGCCAATATTAATTACAATAGTTATTAGCAATATAGTTAGCAATTTTGATTATACTGAAAGGAAAAAGACTAGAAATATTTACAAATAATAATGTTGCAATTAGAAACATTAGTAAAGAGTTAGAATATATAGATAGAAATAAAATTCTTAAGAAAAAAAATGCTTTTTAAATAGTAAAGATAATTGATCTAATTAGAACAAAAAACATATAAATAGAGTAGTTTAAGGTAAAAAGTTATAGCAAAAACAAATAGAATAACAAAGCTGATAGTTTTGTAAAAAAAAAAATAATAAGTAGAAAAATAATATATATAGAAGAAGTTAGTTGTAAAAAGATAGAGTACTGCTTAAAGTAAAAAACTAAATAAATAGACATACTAACAAAATATTTATGTAAGCTAATAACAAATGCCAGACTAGATGCAGAGTAAAGAGAAACAATAATGATCAAGAGTTTAGAACTAATAACAGAAATAATGATTTATGACTAGGTATATTTTTAGAAAAGACTGAAGTTAACCAAAAGAGTACACTGTATAACAAAAAAAAGCAGTATAAGAAGAAATGTTTTTATAAAATATGTATTAAATAAACTTCTAACATTAGAGGAACTTAATAGAAGAAAGCTAGATTTTTAAGTAAATGCAAAATGCCAAGTATGTTAAAACAACATCAAAGAAACACAAAGGCATTTGGCAGCATACAAAGAACAAACAAGCTTTTGAAAGAGAATACAGAAAGTATTCATCATAACAATATAGAAAGAATTAAAAAAAAAAAAACTAGTTCTATTTTACATATTGTATATAGTATTATTCAAAAAAATAGAAACAAAAGAAACAAAAATGAGAAAAGTACTAATCAAGAACCTAATTTTAAAAAAAACTTAAAACAAATTAGCATAGCTTTTAGATAAGAATAAGAATAGCTTAAATTTAAGTCAGCTTAAGTTGGCTTTTGAGCCAAGCTATTTAAGCCAGTTTGAGTTAGCTTGAGCCAGTTTAAAACTAAATTAAATTATTCAAAACTTATTTATAACTATATTTTAAATTAATTTAAAAATATATATATTTTTTAATTAACTTAATTAATTCATTAATTATTATATTAAATTTATTAATAATAGTATATTAATATACAAATTAAGTTTATAAATTAAATAAATTATATATTTGATTTAATATTTAATTAATATTTGATATAATAAAATAATATAAAACTAATATATTTATTTTTGTTTTTAGTTTTTAGTATTGTTATATTATATAACTATCTTATATTAAAAATTTTAAAAATTAAATACTATTTATATTAACTTATATAATAAAAGATAAAGTATAAAAATATTTATAGATCTTATATATATTTAACAGATTTAAATGTTTTACTATAAGGATGTGGTGACTTAGTGAAATGGATAAGTTGTTATACCTCTAAGTGGTAGATTGTGAGTTCAAAACCCACCAATAGTGAAATTTGGATAATTGCCTATGTAATATATAAACAGTATTATAGCAACAGTATTCTGTTGATCAGTTGTGATAGGATACCTATAACTATGGTCGCACTAGTATGACTGGCAGGTCTGAGGCATCTGTGTAACCTGTTATATAGAAGAATGCAAACTGGTATCAGGTGGTGCAAACCTATAATAAGTTCTTGAACTGTGTAAATTCGTAAAACTAGGAAGCTGGAGTCCACTTGAAAATTCTGAGCAGAGAGATAATATGGATCTTTGACAGTACTACTGTAAAGGCTAGACCTAGAAAATGAATACCAATATGAAGAATTTAGGCAGGCAAGAACCTTGGATAAGGGGTATTATCAACTAGGCTGCTGGATTTCAAACTGAAGGAAAAGAATATTGGGCCGGCCTTAATATACCAAGGATAGATACAGTTTTTTTGGACTATTTGGATTGGGAGTCTGGATTTAAAGCAGTGGTATACTAGAGATATGCTGTGAAGTTAGTACTGGGGTCTGGGTGAACTTTGCAAAGATAGCCTATGTTAGTGTTCTAAAAGTGGGTAGATAGTTAACAACAGGGGGCCCTCTGCACATTACTGGCAGATAATATACTCTGAAATGTGTAATGGCCTGGGAACTAGTACAAAAAGAGTAGGTACCATACTGCTCAGATAGTATACCAGTTAGGTATATATAGGAGGTTAGTTGAGAATTCCAATATAACAGAGCAGATAATTAGAAGGTTTAAATAGATAATCTTCTAGTAGGTTATAGGTACAGTATTTAGTGTAGAACCTTAGAGTAGACTACTTAAATAAGCAACCAAAAGCTGCATGCATGACTAGCTATACTCTCATTTCTGTAAAAATAGTTGTAATAGCTAACCCAATATAAAGTTAATAAAGTATCACCACAAGTATGACCTTTAACAAAAAAAAATAGTTTACTATATAGCAATTTGTAATAATAATAGTATTAATTATAAACTAGTTTATACTAAATTTTAAAAATAATTATGAATTAGTTTATAATTAATTCAGAAAATATTAATGTTAATTATATAAATAATTATATAAATAATTATAACTTATTTATTATATAATAAATTTAAATTTATTGTATATTTAAGACAATTCTGTAACTCTTTCCATAGATCATTTGTACCAAAATTTTACTAAAAACATTTAATTATTTCTCAATATTTTATTAAGTAAACCTTACTTGTTCCCTTAAGTAAAGTTGTTGAGCACATGTTTCTTCTCTTAGACAGCCAAGTTTTAAGTCTTCACAATACTTGGTCACTGAAAAAAGTTCCAAAAACCAAAATTCTGATTTTTGCTAATTTTCTAAATATTTTATTAAGTAAATATACCTTGTTACCTAATAGGAAATTACTAAGCACTCTGAGCTGGTCATTTTGATATATAATTCATTACAAACAAACAAAACCTTACTAAGATATAACTGAAAAGGTGAAAACTAAAACCTATCTTTGCAGGTTTTTTCATTGGCATTTTAGAAAAATCTGCTGGGTTGCCCTGGATTTTTCACTTTCCTGGTACCCATTAAAATTTCCTAACCACCCAATTAGCTTTAATAAATATATCACACTTCACAGATCACTCCTAAATAGTCTGGAAGCCTAGATATTTAATAAATTTTTTATTAAAATAATATTACACAAATAGTTCATACTATTTGAACTTCATTATTATTACTTTAAAAGATAATTACACAAAATGCCAAGCATTATCAATGTTGAACCTAATTCCTTTGATTTTGATAATTATCTCTCTAAATATAGTAACAGGTTCAGTTCTGTTACTCATGACAATAATGTCTGAACTCTTAAAGTTCTACCAATTAACTTCACTCCAACAACATGTGACCTAGAAAATGGGTTTCATTTTTTCACTAAACCAACTGAACCAGTCATTACCACCTGTTTTTACAAAAAATATCATACTTATTTTGCTTCACAAAATATTACTATTTCATTACCTTCTCAAGCTACTCTAGAAATATCTCAGATGTATCTAATTCAATGGAAATTGATTTCGACATCAAATTATTCAAATCTCTTAAAAGTCTCCAAAGATCCAAATTCCAACCCAAACACAAAATTACCTACTCATTTCTCACTTTCTGTAGTAATATCAGAAAAACCTCTACTGAGCCTATTTCCTTCAAACCATTCTCATACCATGCACATACATGCATTATATGCAAAACTAAAAACTTACCTTGCATTATTCTTAATGACAATAAAC